>JAVQJD010047455.1:0-13128 GCA_036023655.1 Nannoperca australis | reverse complement strand
AGTTTAATTAAACACAGCTGGACTCCAATGAAGTAGTAGAACCATCTCAAGGAGGATCAGAAGAAATGGACAGCATGTGAGTTCAATATGAGTGTCACAGCAAAGGGTCTGAATACTTACTATCCGTAATAATACTACTTTCCGTACCCACTATATAATCACATTCTCAGCCTCACACTAAACACACTTCTCTAGTAGTAAGATGGAGACATTGTCATCCAGGATAATGTATCTTTTCACCGATCTGCTCTGAGTCCAAAACTGGTTTGATCAACATCCACAATTCTGAATGTTACTTACATTCAGCATGGTGGTGGACGGTTTACAATCTCCATGTCAGGATATCTCTCATTCAATTCATAGAGAGGGCATGTGACTAAACTGATGCAGGGTCTGTGCAAAGATGGATTCACCATTCAAGGAGACAACATTCTTCCCTCGTTGTCTTGCAAGAGAGGACAGCCTGTGATGTGGACAAAGTGCTACGGCTGGATCTGGCAAAGAGATGATGCTTGTGTTTTTTACATAATTTATGCTTTCTAAATTTGTCTCCACAAATGTTTTTCTGTGTTTGTAAACTATCACTGTGTTTTTAGTTTCATTAAAAACTACAAGTTCTGTGCTTCCTGAAAACACTGATTATTATTCATTATACAGTTACACTGTGATACATTTTATCTGACACACACACTTCCATAATTCAAATTACCACTAAGACATGCTATCCTTCATGCAATAAGGCAACCAAAAATAATTATTTGCCAGATGTATGGCTGTATCTGTTCGCGTTCTGTATCGGTTCATGTTTACTTGTCCACTCAGATATCACAATCTCCTAGTTTGGCATCCCACAAGGTAGAGTTTTAGGTCCTTTTCTTTTTTCACTTTGAAGCAGAATGTCCTTTTTCTCATTTTTTTGCAAATGAGAAATTGCAACTGCAACAGTTGCAAAAAACCTAAGTAAAATTGTGCACTTAAATAATCACTTGTTGCGCTAAATCAAAGAATCCAAATTGTCATAGAAACACCTCTCTGTGATTTCTTAAACCAAAGCAATGTCAAAAACTGTTTTACAGACAAGGAGTCAGCATAGAATTCAAGCCATTAATCACCCCAACATCACCACTATCAGTTTCTCTTTGAGAGGTGGAGCAGCTAGGTCTGTCTTTATTGTTTGGGGTCCCCACTGAACAGTATGTCATCCACATGTATTCTTCACCCACCCAAAAATGCATGAAATTATTGCCATTGTTCTTTTTTTTCTCTTGATTTAAGTCGATTTTTGTGACCATTTGCTATTATTTAAAGACCTTTGTAAAGAACCGTGTAAACCTGATTTGATCTGATATCCTGCAGGAATGTATTAAAAACATGTGGCTCCAAGCAGATATTGTGTTCTCTCCTCTTTACATTGGGAAATTGTGTAAAAGTGGTTGTTACAGTATTGCTTCGAGTCAATTCGACAAGGAGTTTGACAGCCAGAGGGAGCACAGCAGTGAGGGGTGAATGCTATTTGACAATCCACTCACACAGATGTTAAACTACATTGGCAAATTGAACCTACATGGGGTAACTTGCATCTTATTATGAGATAATTAATCTAAATATCTACCTGAATAATACATGTTATGTAAAATGTAACTATATTAAAAGACATGCAAAGTGAAAGAAAAGCAAAATCAAGATAATAACACAAGATGTAAAGATAGCAGGATGGGGTCAGCTTATACACTTAAAATAAGCCAGTAGCTATATTCCTCTACAGAGGATAATGAGACAATGCAATTATACATGGGCTGAACCATTATTCAAGCTCCCCAAAGGACTCCAGTCCTGCAGGGTAGCAACACAACACAATTAAGGCAGCGTGGGATTTAAAACCAGTCATATAATTTGTTTAAATATCCTATAATGTTCAGTACATAGAGAATGCCATTTGTTTTAATAAAGTTACACTAAAGTCTCTAATGACATCTGCTATTGTGGTATCATTTAATGCTTTGAAAAGTGTGATACATTTTCTTATTACAAGGTTTTCCATAAAAGCAGAGCTGCAGCTGTGCTGTGCAGAGAGCTTGCTGTGTTCTCTGATGCTTGCATTGCATTTCATTACTAATTCAGCTGTAGCCATCCCAAGCGTTAGTGTGATGTAATGCAATGTGAAACGTACTAAAAACAAAGAAAGGGAGGAAAAATCATTTCTAATCTGCATCTATAGGGAACAATGGGTAGAGTCTAGAGATGTAATTTTGACAGTAGAGAAGAAAACACACCTAACTCTGAAATAAAAGTTAATGTTTCATATTTTCTCCCCTTTAGGGGCCAATAGCTGCAATAAGAGGACAAGTCAGTGTATCGGCTTGTCACCACCTTTCTGCTACATCTAGTCAAGAGCGCCGATAGACTACACACATCCTTCTCGTGCCTCTCTGATGATTCAGTCATTCAGTAACAGAAGACTATCGGGATCAG
The DNA here is from genome assembly GCA_036023655.1 of Nannoperca australis. Taxonomy (NCBI): domain Eukaryota; kingdom Metazoa; phylum Chordata; class Actinopteri; order Centrarchiformes; family Percichthyidae; genus Nannoperca; species Nannoperca australis. The sequence goes on along the minus strand of JAVQJD010047455.1, from coordinate 10,656 downwards.
TGTGAGATGTAACACCCCCACCTACTGCTTTGACATATTATATTAGTATATAATATTCATTAACTAACATCTGTGTCTTTGTGTTTGTTACAACTGCCAACAAGACCGATTTGTTTACAGACTGAGATGATTCACCAAATAATAAACAGTAATCATCAAGAGCATGCTTCGGGTCCTCTTGGAATATCTGTGAACAAATCATAGTAACTTCAGCCCATTTCTGTGCACACATTCACACCTGGAAGCCACCTAGTGCCTGTCTGATCTGTTGACCGTTGATCAGCTATTTTGTTGGTGTTAACTCATTGGATACCATTCAAAACCACACCAGTGGTGGAATCTAAATGGTGAAACTAAATGAATGACTGACATTCTGCCTGTCAGACGAAGCTGAGAAGTTAAAATTATTCCTTGATGGCACAACATATGGCACTGGAAGATGCTGCCTTAAGGTTTGATGACGCTGAGAGACAAGCTGGCTGGAGACTGAGCACTCAGGGCAAATATGCTACACATCAGACTGAGTTGGCTGAATTCCATAAATAATAAATATCGGTTACATTCAGTTTGGACAAAGGAACAAAAGAGTAAACATTACTTGATGTTATTTCAGACAACAGATTAGCAGTTAGCGTGGCTTATGAACTATTCTATTTGAAAAGACAGCATGCAAGAGGAAAGGACAGCTGTAAAAGCCTAGCACGGGCTTAATTCAAACTCTGAAGACAATATGTGATGTGGATAGCACTCCAGGTTATCTGTTCTGGTCGAGGCAGTGAACAGTGTTGTTGCTGAAAAATATTGCACAAAATATAAAAATTTTTGATTTAAATATAAGATGAAACAAAAACCAAAGGCCAATGCACCTGACAAAACTCAAACTCCACATCTCAGATTTGTTCAGCAATTCAAATAATGAAGTATAAACAAACTGGCTACTCAGTCTGAGTATCAGGCCACAGAAAGGTTCCCCTAACTGAAGAAACAGCCAACACTGAATTAAGTGCTTCATAGTATGCGCAACGCTTGCAGGTGACAATATGACAAACAAAATACAGAATGTGGGGAAAATCCCCATTTTAGTTCAAAAACATCAATTTTGTTTATAATAAATCTGTTGTTGCAAACTCATGAGTAAAACGACACTGACAGCCCGACTATGCCTTTGTACCACTAACACCACATAACAGTATTTGCCTACAAAAAATATCCCTGAAATGAATCACAACTCCTTACATGAATCATGAGGCCTGTTACTTAAGGCCTGTTTTTTCCTCTGCACTATACTTCACTGTGCTGCAATAATAAAGACACAGAGTCTAGAGCCACGCTGGCAGCTCTGTAAAGCTTTACGTGCTGATGTCAACATGACAACATGCTTGAAATGACAGTGATAACATGATGATGGTTAGCAGGTAATGTTTACCATGTTCACAATCTTAGTTTAAAGTGTAAGCGTGCTAACATTTTCAAATTAGGATGATGGGAATGCCATAAGTTTTGCACATATCTGTTCAAAAAGCAAAATATTGGACAACTTGAACTTTTGACCTGACGATGGCGCCAAAGGAAACGTCAGGGCATTCATCCAGTGGGCAAAATGAATGTCCAAATGTCACTGCAAATCATTCAACAATTTGTCGAAACATTTTACTCTGAGCAAAAACATGTCAGGCCAGTCAGAGGATCACCAAAGTGACCCAGAATATCTGTGGAGACGTTTCATTGGATTACTGAAAACATACATTTCACATAAACCTAAAAATGTCAACCTGGTAGTGGCGCTAGAGGAACAGTCACAGGATCTTTAGTCATTATGATTCGTCCTGGTAGCATGTAAATGTCTTCGCTGTGTGGACCAAAGAGGTGGACCAACCAACTGACATCGCTATTTCTAGAGACTGTGACCAAATTACCATATTGCCCATGACCATGATGACCATGTGGTTATGGTTTTTTGTTTCTTAAATGTGACTTACTGTCCCTTTACTCAAAAGTTTCACTTATAGATAAACAGGGAATATCCTGAACTAACACTGCCCCAGATATTATTTTGATCTCTTTGTGCTTGATAAAATTGTTTGATTGAGACATACCAATCAAACACAGAAAAGCAAACACAATGAATGGATCTATTCTGCACATGCCAAGCAGGCAGCAGGATCCATATTGCTTTATGGTAGCATGTGATCTTCACTCAGCATTTACAGTATACTCTCAGCTGTAAAATTACCTTTTCATCATCTTCAGTGAAGAGCTCTCCACTTGAAGACTTGTTGATGGCCTGAGCAACTCCAATGATCTCTCCATCGCTGCTGCTAATGGGCATGCACAAGAGCGACTTGGTTTTGTACCCTGTCAGCTTGTCAATTTCATCACTGAACCGACGATCCTGCAATCCACAGGGACAGTACAAAATAATAACACAATGTGAGCACTTATTGCAAGAAAGGGAAGTTTTCCCTTTTTACTTTCTGATGACAGTGCAGTAAAATGTACAACTCATCAGGACTCCATGTCTTAAAAAGGAAAAAAAGTCTACAATAAAAGTAATATGATAGACATAAGCATAATTTCAGAATTGCTCTGTATAATTAAACCTGGACAAATGTCTGACTTGAGGAAGTGGCGCTTGGATGGCCACTGGGTTTGTACAATAAAGCAATGTAACTCTTCCTTTCTATCTACAATTCTACTGCAAATGTTTGGACAACAAAGAAAAAGTATGCTTAGACTTTTTTCTACACTGAAAAAGGGCCACTGGCATCATTAAGCAATTAGTTGTCCTTGCAGCTTTAATGTAAACTAGTATTGCCTTGCTTTCTTTAAATCAAGGTAAACACGGTGGAATTGCAAAAACAACACACAGAGAAATGATACTTCTCCTTTATTGCCATATTTTTTATTACTCTGGGACGTTTTGTGTGAATCTGTGGTTTGACACAAGCTTCGGTCCAGCTGACTGTTGGTGTTGATTCCCATGCCCTCAGCTCTGTTACACAGTTTGATTGGTGATCAATTAACTGTGTCAGACTGAAAGAAAAAGATCTGTCTCCCTGCCTTCCTCTCTCTCTCTCTCTCTCTCTCTCTCTCTCTCTTCCTGTGACTCATGCAAATGCACACACGCACGCATGCACAAAGAGGAGCGGGCACCTGATAAGCGTCAGGAATGTTCACTGTCTCTCCGTGTTCGGCCACATATCCGATGATCCCTTTCCCCCACGGCACTTGAACTTCGTCTGAATTCATTGAGGGCAAAACTGTGGTACCTGCGTGCACGTCAAAGAATTTGGACACTAGTGTCTTCTTGTTGCCCGTCCCCTCCACTAAGAACAAGGAGCACCGATCTGCATCGACCATAATACAAACAAACACGAGGATTTTGTAGCTGAGACTCGTTAGATCCAAGTCGTTCGATATGTCTTTTACAAGCTCCAGGAAGAACTCCCTTTCATTGTGTTCTTTGAGGTAATATTTAAAATCCACGGCTGTGGACGGGTACTGGGGGATGTTGACTCTGGACTCCAGGAGCGCGCTCAGTATGTGCGCAGTGGTCGGGGGCAGAGAGCTCGCTTTCCTCAGCAGGGCTCTCCTCCTCATGCTCGTCAGGGGCTCCTGGGCCCTGGAATTAACGTGTTCGTCGTACGTCCTGTTGACGTTGATGGCCTTTGATCGGGCAAAAGTTTTGCGCAGCTCCTTCTGCGAGGCTCTCCTTTGCAGACCGTCACATTTGCTCGCCCAGCTGTCCTTGCACGCGCTGCTCTTCTCTTCCCTCGGCTCGGCGGGAGCTGCAGCCGCGGGACGTTTGCGCGCCTGGTGATTCTTGAGCCATTTCTCCACCATGCTATAATTCCCCTTTCTGTTCAGGTAGTCCTCGAATAAGTCGGGATGCGAGTCCAGAAAACTTTCCACGTCGGAGAACACCATATTCGCCACTGCCATGTCTGTTCTTCAGATGGTCCTCAGCGAACCAAATCCATGAAGTCGCGCGGGGAAATACCATCTATGATCCTTTTTACTGAGGCTGAAAGTACAGAATCGTGTGAATGCCACAACTTCCGAGATGCATCGTGGAAACACCCCAGCTACATATCCAGCTTTCCCTCTGTGGGGAGAAGGATGGAGACTCCCCTTTGCGCGCCAGCACACTCCTCCACAGCATCTCCTCGCTGTTCACTTAACGCAATAAACATTCAAGCAGATCTAAGCGAAGCGGCGTGGAAGCAAGCCGAGGCTTTCGAAGACCACCACGAGCATTTGGGAATCTCACAGAAAGCCACTACCGAGCATCACCGTCGTGCGGGTCTTCTTGTGTGCAAGTGACGCTGTGGTTGGCTCGGTCCTGCTGACGCTCGCCTCGTCACACGGACGGGGAGCTCAGGGTTGCTTCAGCAGTCAGCCCTCTGGCCATTTGAACCGTTTGCCCTCCTTATTAGAGAGGCGCTCTACGTATGATGATGATGATGATGATGCTGAGGATGATGATAATTCATAATAAGGACCATTATCTTCCCAGCGTGCGTAATATATGATGCAAATGATAAACTATATTAAGATGTAGAAATGGTGGATTACAAGTGGTAGATGTTTGCCCATTGATGATCATTACTTTGAGCAATAATTCCGTGATACTGCAGTTTTAAAAGGCTTCTTAAGAGCAAAATACCCGCATGTGGGAGGGTTATAATTTAATTAAATTAGGCTTCAGTCGCGTCAAACATAATGAATTCCTATGTATTCCCTGACAGGGCTCTGTTACTGCTGGCTGACAGGAGTAATCACAGTGAATGACTGTCGCCTGAAGAAAAATGTGTTCATAGCATATATAACAGATACTGCAACTCCACCATACATCTCTTTCACAACCTCCTCAAACTTTGGCAAATATGGAATCTACAGTGGTTGCTCTACAGCTAATTATGCATGTAACAGCGACTTTTATTGACAGGAGGAGGGTGTCAGAAAATCAAATTCCTTTGTACAATATTGTTAATGAATCTGTGTGCAGATGGGACATTTGAACGCTAGAGGGAGTTATACTCCACAACTTGGACTACAGACATACAAGTACAGCCCAAGTCTGATGGATGAAGCAAGTCTTGTTTCCTACCATGGACCACCTTCTGTCCGATGATCTCTTTAAATTGATACTGGTGTCAGTTTCATTTTGAAAAAGGAAAACATTTGAAAGGTCATTAGGCGTTAATATTTACTTGCTCATATAAAAAACCGTATTGTCTTTGCAGCTTGCCGTGATGCAACAAACACAATAACTGTCAGTCAACATCTGTACTCCAACACGGAGTCTCCTCCATGTAACCCTTTTCAAAAATACATGGAAAAAAGTGTCCCTTCATTTAGAGTGTGATGCTACTCTCTTCTGGAAAAGAACCAAACATATGTATGTCGCACGACACACATCAGACCAGCGCTATAGGACCCACCTGCAGTACTCCAACGCTGAGGTACTTATAGTATGAATGTACTACAAAACATGGAAGACAGACCAAGTAATATATATATCCACTTGCACTTTGTAAAGAAAATCTGAGATCTAACAATTTGAGCCAAAACTGTTGAAACAAGATCATAATTATAGCTTCACATGATCATCCACAGCCCGTACTTAGTCACTATTCTATAAGAAACCTAATACATTTACTTCTAGAAACATAGTTAAACAACATTTTTTTTTTTTTTTACATTTAGTGTCAGTTTTATTCAATGATAAGACAAGTCAATGTATTATCAAATTGGAAGCAGATAAGGCGTATTCATTGTTGGAAGAGACAATTATTAAGACAACTGAATTATAAGTCAAGAAACCTCACTGAGAAAACACACACTAGACGACAGACAAATAGCAACTTTGGCAGATAACGCAGCTTTCAGTCCCTACATTCTGAATACACAGTATATGGTTTAATAATTTATGTTAGAAAATTAACCTGTTAAAACCAGGGGATATCATTTACTCCACCTCAAAAGGAGGATCACAGTCAGAAACAGAGGTACAGCTGTGACAAACCTCACATGCCAACACCACTCAGACTGCTCGCCGTTCTGCCTGATATTGAGTCCTGGCCTCATGAGCACTTTGTAAGGGGAAAAAAAAAAAAAAATGGCGAAGCTGCGCAGACGAAGAGTTCTTTATGACGTTGCAGACTTGAGATATGCAATGAGGTCAGCTCGTTCGTTCTTCTTTTTGATGCCGGCGAAGATCATCTTTGTTCCTGGAATGTATTTCTTGGGGTTCTCCAAATAAACCATCAGGGTGTCCTCATCCCAGATAATGCCTGGAACGAAAGTGGGCAGAAACAGTGACGGATAGTGTTTAAGCCGCGCATAATAACTCCTAGGATGGTTCAAATGCTGTAAATACACGTATACGCCATTTACCTTTGCTTTTGTTGGCGTCAGTATAGGAGAAGCCCTCTGCCTGGCCTGTTTTGCGCCCGAACAGACCCCAAAGGTTGGGCCCAACCTTGTGCTTTCCACCATTCTCCACAGTATGGCACTGGGCACACTTCTGGACAAACGCCTTCTTGCCTTTGTCAATGTCAGCAGGCATTGTTTCTCTGAAGGAAAGAAAACACACACAACACATTGGACTTAACTTCTTTATTAGCTTATTATGCGCTGATTTCAATCAAGAATGCAATATTCTAATTCAGCCACAAGGGGGAGTTCGTTTCCAAGTTGCGCAACGTATTTTGACCCTGCTACAAAACGTTACATGAGTAACTTTACTTAAATAACATAATTTCTATGATAAACACAAACAGTAGGCTATCTATATACGCTCACTATCGCTGTCATATGATGAATTCCTGCTAAACAAATGGTCAAATACGGTGTCTTAGACCGGCCTAAGGTCAAACAGTGTCAGATTCCAACATTAGGCATAACTTATAAAACGTATCGAAGTTTTAGATGAGACACCTTTACAGTAAACACGTGACTCAGATTACACGTAAAAAAAATATATAGTGTATCCTCCGAAAACAGGAGAACACCGGCAGAATACCACGTTGCACAAGAAAGGAACCGGGACAGACCGATTTAAGTTGCATAGAAATATAGTAGACTAAGAACAACTAACACAGAAGCTTGATAGTTCGATGATAAACTTCGCACCTTTTCAGGATATGTAGGCCTATTAATTCTTCGGCTTTCGTCCTCCTGCCGGCACCACAGATTCACAAAATGTGCTTCCTTTCCGTGAAGTTACCCCCGTTCCAACGTCATCAGTCAGCTGACCGGTTTCATCATCCTCTTCAGTGAGTCAGTGATCAAATAGGGCAACGCAAAACCTTCACGTCCCACTGCGTAACCACTTCTTTCTGACACCGTCACCATCACTATAAAACACGACTATTAACATTTTATCCACCACCTCTAATTGATCTTCCGCATCTTCTGTTTTCTTTCCTATTATCGGACACCGCAGTATAACCATAGCAATAGTCTTAAAAACGTGATTCAAGTAACAGCAATCTGTCAGAGCATGTAACAAGTTAACATCTGCATTTTCACGGTCATACACAACACAACACAGCAAAGTGTGAGTTACTGCAGGAATAGAAAGCCGATGTCACCTTCAGAAGTGAATTTAGACTTTGAAACTATGGATTATCTGTCGGTTTTCCACACATTTTCACATACAATTGTTCTACAAATGTACATTTTTCAATCGTGACAAGGTCTATTCTGGCAATGGCAAGTTGTGAGATAGAGGAAACGCTTAAATTGCAGCATGTCAGAGCTCAGGTCAGGCGGTGAAATCTGATATTCGGCCATTTCTGAGACACACAGACATATGAGAAGAGTTTATGGGTACCCTAGCCCATAGACTGCCTCTCAAGTTACTGTTGTAGGCTACATAAAATATTTTCCATTAAATGTGTACGTGATTGTGGAAAAACCCAGGAGGGCACAATATTATGGCACTGAGTGGAGCACCAAACCAAACAAACAGTAGGTAATTTTAACAGTAACAGTAACCGGATCCCTTAATATTGGTCTGCACGCTCTACATTGAATATAATATGTGTTTGATGCTTTCATAAGGTCACCTTGTCTTGCCTCTTACGTCACCCGGAGGCAGGGTGTGCTGCTTTGCTTTCTGTGGCTGCTATTGTACTGATACTTCACAGATACTCCCATGACACTCAAATATTTACCGTAATACGTCATTCAACATCCCTCTGTTGTCTTTACCTTTGTAAAATAACTACTGTAAGTTAGTTGTAGTAGTTCAGTTTCATTCTGATCTTGAGACCCAAGGGAACGTGCGCAGCCTTGGTGATGTAAATTAACGTTAACCGTCGTTAACAGCAGTTAGGCCTATAGTTTAATTAAGTTTGCAGAAGCTAGCTGACATCCATTTTTAATTCACAAGCAAGCTTTTATTTAAATCCATTTCGTCCCACAGAAATACGCTTTGTTGTTACCACGATTCAATTGTCTTTGTCTTTACTTTATTTGTTTTCTTTTTGTTAACTTACTTTTGCACTTTGTGGGAGTAAACATACACGCGGCTCATCGCGACTTATCGCGAGAGCATGCTAAAGCGAAGTCTCACCGTGACGTACACTACGGACTAGCTTTGGAAACGCTGACTAACCAAGTTAAAAACTAATACGTTTTGTCTTATACATTTTTTTCGCCAGTATTTAAGTCCGAAGCAGGTTCCCGGTGTTTCATATCTGTAGTCTAAGCTAAATATATCCACTACCGTTTCTAGATAGTAAGCGCCTAATTGTTTTAACTAAGGATGCAACAACTAGCTAAAGCTCCCTTGAGACTCGTGGGAATATGTCGGCAGAGGAAACAAACCCGCTGCAACGCTGCCCTCTCTGTTATGGCTCATCACCGGCTTAAGTTATCAAGGCTAACTTGCTGAACTCTGGCACAAGGCTGCAGACAGAAAGCGACATGGGTATCACACTAAAGTCCTCTTTCTGTCCACTTCTGTCCCTCTTTCTGTTAGCTCTGGTTTGGTCCGACTCTGGAGCAAACATATGCTTGACTCTCCTTTTTAAGGTTATATAAGTACGTATCAAACGTTGTAGTACTATTTATTGCAGAATGTCCCTTTTCACAATGTTAAAGTTTAAAATATTCCATCATTGGATATTACTACTGAAGCGTGATCGTAGAAGCAACATATTATTGTTAAAATGAGTCAACATTAAGGTTATCTAAACATCTTTATACAAGGTAGTTTCATCTATAACAATGCATCATTTTCTATCATCTGATCGTATGTTTTAAAAGAAAGAGAATCTGTAAAGTAATTATTATATGTAGTAAAGTAACAAGTATAATATTGCACTCCGAAATGTGATGGAGTAGAATAAAGTACTGGGTTATAGTCATTTTATGTGGTTCTCTTGTGTAAGCAGTAATACTACAATGTAAAAACACTCCTGCATTCAAACGTATACTCAAGTAAAAGTACAGAAGTATTGGCAGATTATTATAATTAAATTATCAAAACAAAGAACTACTTTAGCTAAATTGCGCTTTTGACAGTGATATGATATTGGGAGATTATAATTTTTGCATAATTGTTTTTGTTTGTTTTAACCTGGTCACAGTGAAGCTCATTTAACAGATGCATATGCTGTTGGTTAGTTAATCTATAATAATGCATCATATTTTATAAATTGATAATGTTTTAGATGTCAAATTTAAAATAGCAAAGTACTATGTTAAAAGCAAAAGCTCTGCATTCAAACTCTTACCAAATGAACAAAAATATTTTAATTATATTATCTTTTTTTAACTTTATTATGCAGAATGGCATATTTTAGAATCTATATTATGATATATGATATGATGATGATATACACTGCTCAAAAAAATTAAAGGAACACTTTTTAATCAGAATATAGCATCAAGTCAAGTAAACCTCTGGGATATTGATCTGGTCAGTTAAGTAGCGGAGGGGGTTGTTAATCAGTTTCAGCTGCTTTGGTGTTAATGAAATTAACAACAGTTGCACTAGAGGGGCAACAATGAGATGACCCCCAAAACAGGAATGGTTTTACGGGTGGAGGCCACTGACATTATTTCCCTCCTCATCTTTTCTGACTGTTTTTCAATAGTTTTGCATTTGGCTCGGGTCAGTGTCACTACTGACTGGACCCTACAGAGGTTGCACAGGAAGTCCAACCCCTCCAGGATGGCACATCAATACGTGCCATTGCCAGAACGCTTGCTGTGTCTCCCGGCACAGTCTCAAGAGCATGGAGGAGATTCCAGGAGACACACAGTTACTCTAGGAGAGCTGCTCAGGGCCGTAGAAGGTCCTTAACCCAGCAGCAGGACCGGTATCTGCTCCTTTGTGCAACGAGGAACAGGATGAGCACTGCCAGAGGCCTACAAGATGACCTCATGCAGGCCACTGGTGTGAATGTCTCTGACCAAACAATCAGAAACAGACTTCATGACGGTGGCCTGAGTGCCCGAGGTCCTCTGTTGGGCCCTGTGCTCACTGCCCGGCACCGTGGAGCTCGATTGGCATTTGCCATAGAACACCAGAATTGGCAAGTCCGCCACTGGCGCCCTGTGTTTTCACAGATGAGAGCAGGTTCACCCTGAGCACATGTGACAGGCGTGAAAGGGTCTGGAGAAGCCGTGGAGAACGTT
>JAVQJD010047447.1:0-15980 GCA_036023655.1 Nannoperca australis | reverse complement strand
TGGTGGTGGTGGAGGGGAGGGCTCCAGGGTGGGAGGCGATGGGGAGTTGTTCTTCTGTAGAGGTGAAGGATGCTGGGTTGGGGTGGAGGGCAGAGCTGGTGAGGGAAGGGGTTGTAGAGGTATGTGTGGGGGGCAGAAGAGTTGGGGGAAGGGGTGTGGGGGGGCTCTCAAGAATAGATCAAGCTCTTGAGGAAGCGGACTGTGCCACGTTTGAAGACGAAGGGACAATCACGCTGCTGGGAAGCGTCTCGCGTCGGAGAGGAAGCCAAACAACGAGAGGAAAAGCGCTCTGATTTTCGCACAGGAAGCCCAGTGCGCCTCCTGCCCGGGCCAGATAAGAGCGCTGCGGTTCCCAGGGCCAGACCCAGGAGTGGGCCCAGGAACCAGGCGTGAGGGCCCCCCATCAGCCTGGCCCAGCCTGGTCCACTGTCCCTGGGCCTCCTCCAGCGCGGCGTCAGGCTCGCGGTGCAGCCGGGCTGCAAAGAACAAGGGTCTAGTGAGGATCCAGCCAAACACTGGTCTAAAGAAATACACTCAATACAGATACTGAAGCAGAACCAGAACCAGAACCAGAACAGAGCTTTACACAGGACCACAATACAGACAGTGAAGAAGCCAAAGGTAATCTGCTGGAACATTACTGTGCAATTATACTTTTATTCCTTTATGGTAAAAAGCAGCAGATTCAGCTTCAGCGTACAGCTTTTTGTTCTGCAGAAGACTGCAGCTATATTGTATCATTATCAATCAATTGAAATATATTTTCCAAGCACTGATTAATCTAATTGATCTTAATATAATTGGGTTTTACCAAAATTTCTTGTGCAGATTACATGTGACTCTTATCATGTCTGTTCTCATACATACTGTACATATACACTATAATGCAATATTGAGGTACAACAAAGTTTCCAAAATTGTATCTTGTCTGAATATGCAACAGATTTTGACACTGGAGGCACCTCGGCATGGCGCCATGTGAGAGTGCCAGGGTTAAGGGTCAAGTACACTGATGATGTCAGTGTGTCTCAGAGGGGGAATAGAGCATGGGCGGCTGCTGTGGTGCTCTCAGGTAATACTTAACCTTGTGACTTGGTCATAAGCAACACAATAAGTGTCTGACCTCCGAGAACAACTCAATCAATGTTTCTGCCAAGTGCCTGCTTGAGTGCTCTTGTGTGCGCGAGTTGACTAAATGACTGTCCCTCTGCATCGCTGGGTTGGGCCATTTCTCATGAGAACTTTATATATAGTGTGTGTGTCAGATATAAGAAAAAGCATCACAGGATGCGGTGTGCAATCACAATAATAAACAGGCCTCTCACCCTGCGTCCTGGACAGGAAATTCATTAAATCATAGCGTTTGATTTGGAAACCAACAAATCGTGACTGGAAGCACGGAACTGGCTTCCATTGAAGTGTGCTTTTTTCTCTGTCCTTTCATGTCTGAGATACACTGTGTACTGTGAATGTACCAGGCGCGCGCACACACACACACACACACACACACCCACACACACACACACACACACACACACCCACACACACACACCCACACCCACACACACACACACACACACACACACACACAGGCTACACATTTGTATGCACTTAAACAAACATATGGAAAAGGACACATATACAGTAAGAGAACAAACGTGGAGAAAGAGTTGCACAAGCAAGCAAACATATAAACACAGACATGATGAGACACACACACACACACACACACACACACAGATATGTGGGTGCACGCACACACATTTTCACACATTCCCGCACATGAAAGGCCTCCAAAGGCATCTGTTCTGGTTACAAGAAGGAAACGCTGTCTGAACACATGCTGAAATAGACAAAACATGTCTCGTTTTTCAAAATCACACACACACACACACACACACACACACACACACACATCAAAATCATTCACACACACAAACCACCAAATAACATAAAACAAACATGACATCATTTTTCTTGTAATGTATGTGTTTGTAACATTATAGCATTAATATTATTTTTAGCCTGTGCAGCCAAAAAACATACACAAGCTACAACGTTTAGATTAATATCAGCTGATAGTCTCAAAAACAATATTTTAAATCAACGCCAACAACGTGTTGAACAAAGCATATATTGCAGTTGACTGAAATTTACATGAGTCAAATCAACAGAGAGAGCTCAGTATTGCTGTATGCTGTTTGAGTTTCTGACACATGAACATTTTGGGAAACTAATTTCTTATTGTTCATTTTATAAAAAAAAAATGACTAAAGCTAAAAATAGAGCTAAATTGTAAAGGAAGGTTTAAAGATTTTTATACTTTTCAACAGTGAAGCTTACACGTTCCAGCTGGTGCTTTCTAAGATGCGTAGCAATTACAGTTTGGTCTACTGCTTATTTTAGAGGCAAGATATTTATCTGCGCAGTGCATCTGTGCTTCTGTGCTACTTACAGGCCTTTGGACGGGCAGGGATGCCAGAGCCACTGGATGTGTGGAGGAGGGACCCCGTGGGATGTGCAGTGAAGGGCTTGTTTGCTCCCCCGTGGCACCGAGCCCGGGTCCTGCAACGACACCGCTTTCTCTCCTATTTGAGGATTCACTGTCAGACAGAAAACCCACACAGAAAGAGCAACATTCAATCACTGAGGGGACTCAAAGACAGAGATGAAGGTGGTTGGTGAGTCGGGAATTTAAACCAGGGTTTCTCACCATTGACCACAAGAGTGAGCGTGAGATTCTGGAAAAGTCCATGTTCCTGGATTCGTACCAGGACAGTGTACCTCCCGGCATCCTCTTCTGCTACATCCCGGATCACCAGGGAATTCCCATCCATGTGGTATCTGGAGCATTGCTCCGCTGCCACCATGCCATCCTTCAACCTGTCAGGAACAAACAGACCTCTGAGCAAAGAAGAAACCTCTGAGAGAGTCCAAATAAATTAGAAAATATCATCAATTAAAGTCATGAATTATAAAATTGCTGAATTGCTTTGATTATATGATAACAAAATATGATATATCTTTCCAAGGCCTTTCCCAACCCGAGATTAAAACTTATTTAAAGACTTTATTACATTTATTGAAATTAGTGAAACTTTTCCGGTACAGGATATATATCCTCCACACCAGAGGACCACCACTACTCAATGCCATACATACAAACAAAGAGAAATACCATATTAAATGTATTTAAAAATCAAAACAATTTCACAATAATCACAAATCAGCCTTATAATTATACAAAATATCCAGAATGTATCCAACCTATTTTTAAGAGTGTTAACTGAAGGAGCTCGTACTACATCCTCTGGAAGCTCATGCAATGCTTTTACAGAACAAAGTGTGAAAAGTTTTTTTCTCTTTTCAGAGAAACACTTTAGTGGGAATAGTTTTAATGAGTTCCCTCTTAACTCATAACTATTAAGAAATGGAAACACAAAGAGGAGCAATAAACGGACAAAACTCTAGATGGATTCAACAAGTTAGGTGTGATTTCAACTTACCAGATGACTTTAGGGACGGGAAACGCTCGTAGTTTTGGAGAGATTCTGTAAGATTTCTGTCCTGCCTGTACCTCCATCACAGATCCGTGTCTGGACTTCAGGCGAATAAACGGACGGTCTAAAAATGAGAGAACACGTACACATGTTGTGTAATATTAACAAAGCGAATGGAAAAGTCTGATCATTGTTTTGACATTTATCCACCAGTCTTATGAGTGATTCAGTCTGTAAAAAAACAAACAGCATATCATCAGAATGAAACTTCAGTAATCTCTCCACATGTCTGCGGTTAATAAGTCTAAATGTCAGGGAGTCTCAGAGCAACACACTCACCATAGACTGTAACAGTGACTTTCTGCTGTTTGTTTTTTTCACCGCTGGTGACGCGGCATGTGTAGAGGCCTCGGTCTGAACGCTGGAGCTTCGGGATGGTCAGAATATTGTAGAACAACATGTGTGTTCGGTGTTTCAGGAGCCTCTTGGAAGTGGAGCTGGTGTTGTTGTTCTGAAGGTGGAGAGGGAGGAAGAGCCACTGGATTAACTCTGAAGGCTCAGCTTGTGTGTATTTATTTTGAAAAGCTGTGAATCCAAGAGCTGGTACTTTCTTTAACCCAGAGAGCAGCATGTAACCTCTTGACTGACTTTAAGTTTAAATATCAGGAGTAACACAACTTAATAGAATATAAATTATTACATATACATGACTTATGGTTTTTCACTTCAGGAATGTAGGGACCATTTTCTAATAAGACATACTTTGTAAAGGGTTTAAAAGCTGTAATTAAATGCTTTATTAATGCTTGATACTTGATGTATTCATTCTTTATAGGTCAGTAATAGGGCATCAATTACAACAATTTTTGCATTAGGAAAAATCCTTCTGATTCCACTTGGGGACCTTTGTTGCATGTCATCCCCTCACTCTATCGTCACATCATTTCCTGTCTCTGTTGTCAAATTAACAGAAAAAGACTAGAAAATAAATAGATAAATAAATTAAACATCAAATATCATTTATTAACAACTCCAGACTTGATATTATTCACAGGCCTTTACTTTATTAATGACTTACTTGGTGGTCTGTTAGGGGCTGGGTAAGTCAATAATAAAGGGTTCTTTCTTTGCAGGGATCTCTTAGGTCTGGAGTTGCATACACTAAATAGTTAATGATGGACAAGAAGCTCTGTGGCATGTTGTCAAACTGTGATAAGTCCCCCAGTCCAGCAGGTTTATGCTGGAAAGGCATCACAAATGATTTTTCACTAATCTAATAAATCATTTATCAAATAATGATGAAGGCATTAGTCACAACAAAGAAAACGGTAACAACACAGGCCTCATTAGAAAGTACTGGTACTTTACTGCAGTTGATATCACATCCACTGTAACATGAAAATGTAGTCGTCTTTTTTAAAAGTTGTTCACTTTTGTGGGTTATTTCCAGTTGTTTTACTTCAAACAACTGTGTAAAACGCACATCCAACAATGTGCAAATAAAAAAAAAAACTTTTCAGTAACTTTTACCCTGAGAACAGACCTGTTCAGTCTCTGAAGGTCATTTGTTATCTAAACCTGTGCCTCTCTGGTTCGTACAGAGTTTCCACAGACTTTAATGTGGGTCTGACCTTTCCGGGGTAGTCCCAGGTGATGTTGACTCTGGTGTTCAACTCCCCGGTGGCAGTGCAGTTCAAGACCAGTCTCTCTCCCTTCAGCGCCTGCACAGGACCACTGCTGTTCAGATACACCTCCATGATGTTACTCACTGAGACAAGAAAGAAATATCGGAAATTATATATGTATAAGTCCGAGTGGACTGGGAATTCACATTTAACAAATCACTGAGATGTTTACAAGAGTTTTGTTTTGAATCTAAAACAAATGAATGTACTACTGACCTGGCCTGTGTACAAAGTATCTACGTGACTTGCGTGCGACGCCTTCAGTGATGGTCTGGCAGTAGAAGAGGCCAATGTAATAGAAGGTGGGCGTTCGGATAGTGAAACCTTGCTTGCTGTTCCAAATAATGTTCCTCTGGTCTGGACTCAGGCTGTCGTTGGGGAACTGTGGAGGAGGAAAGGAGGAGAAGACAACACCCATCAGATGCTCCACTGTACCAAAACCATGACTCCAGCGGCAATGACTGCACTCTGAGTAATCTCCCATTCAAGTCCAGAGATTAGGAAACAACTTTTATAGAGCACCATCACAATGACAATACAAATTTGGAAATAAGGAGGGAACATGGTCACATTAAAAATGTAATAATACACAGGAAGAAACACGCGTTATTGAGGGCGAGATAAGTCAAATCTCAGTCTCTCTTATTATTTATTTTACTTGCATCTGCTGATAAAAATCATAAAAATCATCATCAAAGCTCCAGAGCTGCTACTTAATGGACGTCTGAACTTCAAGTCTCAATAATTTGAAACAAGTCTTAATTTCAGTTGAATGTCTTGTAACAGCAGATCTCAAGTCCAACCCAACTGCAGGTCTTTCAGGACTGAATGTTTTTCCTCCCCAGTTCACTTCTCCTTTAATCAACCTTTTCTTTTTTCACAGCAGACACTTTGACTTGTCATCGTAAGAAAAGCACAGCTGTTACTAATATCATTAACAATAGCTCAGTAAGTCGTTACATCACACATGACAGTGTGATAATGAGCCTGCATACCAGGACCCTGAAAATGAAGCAGCTGAATGGAATTCAGCCATCATTCATTTTATTATTTACACCTTTTTCTCCCAGTTTCTTTCTTTTCACACCTTAGGTCTCTTTTGCTGAACCTTTTTGCACAAGTTTGAACTGAAATTCAGCTCCTTTTGGCTCCATTTGGGTTTGAGTTTTGTTTTGTTTTTGCTTTTGGACTAATCCACCTCTAGTCACAGGTCCCTTTTACAATCTGTGTAATATTTGGCCACACAAAAACCTCTGGAGATGCCAGTTATGAGGAAAATGTGTCAAAAGAAGCCCCAGATGCTGCTGTCTGTATTCCCACAGTGTTGGTTTTATAATTCTTGGCCACCTTGACCTTGTTGTTTTCTTGGAGGCAGCCTCAAGGAAATGTTTACTAGAGTTGTCTGTGACACAGTGGAAGCCTCCCACCCACTCTCAAGGGAACAGGTGGACCCCCCACCCCCCCACACTCCTGCACCCCCACTGTGACCCTCTCAGATGCCACCGAGCTCCTCCTCCTCCTCCTCTCTCAGTCCTGTAAAGTATTTCTTTCCTCCCAAACTCCTTAGTGCATTCTCTGCCCCTCTTACCCCCATCCTCCAAATCTACATGGAGCGTATGCAAAGGTGGAGGTGGAGAAAGAGGGGGAGGAGCAAAGGAGTCAGAGGAGTCAGGATATGAGAAACGTGACTCCAGACCATCTCCTCGCATCCTGTTACTACAGGATATAGACATTTTGACTGGAGTCCCAGGTCGACCCCGTCATCCCGGACCTCCTGGTCACTTTCACAGCGAGAGCGAGAGAGCAGAGCCTCCTGGGTATTGTTCCAGATGACATGGGTCATATTAGAGTTGCATGCAAAGTGCAAAATCCTTCCAGGAAAAAAACACTCCAGAGGCTGTGACAGTAAGTTGATCCCTGGTTCAGACCGGCCAGCGCAGGTTTAGAGGAGGGAGTCGGACATGTAGGAAGAGAGCTATTTTTAGATGAATTACCCTTGTGGTTCCAGGCATTTGTGAGAAGGTGGAAGCTGGACAAAAACTTGTGTGTGTGTGTTGATGTCCAGCCGTGTCTGTTTAAAGATCAGATTCATAGTTTAGAAAATGAGTAGGACATGCCATGCAGGGTCTTGTTTATCACAATTATGTTTTTGCACTTCCTGGATCCCAAATCCCAAAAATGTCAAGTTCCTAGAGATTTCCTCTTTTTTAAAGCCATGCTAGCAGCTAGTCTGTCCACCACTTTGGTGCAGACTGAAATATCTCAGTTACCATTTGATGGATTGGCATGAATGTTTTTGGTGATCCTAACACTTTTTATCTAGCACCATCATCAGGTCAAAATGAAATTTGTACTTTGGTTTATCATTAAATAGCTGCAAAACGAATTACATTTTTATCAGCCTCAGCTGGACTTTGTATGTAGTGCTAATTAGAAAATGTTTGCATGCAAACACACTAAACTAAAATGGTTGACATGGCAAACATTATTCCTGCTGAATAATTAGCGTATTAGCATTGCCATTGTGAGAATATTAGCATGCTAACATTTCACTCAAGTCAATGCATTGCTGTGCCTGAGTACAGATTCACAAAGCAGCTACTGTGACTGCAGACACGTAGTATTTATTAAAACAAAATTGTCACAATTTTAGACGTCAAAGTCAATTTACTTGTCTGAAAAAAGCGCTATTTAGCTTCTGAAAACATTTTTTTCTGGTGCTGGAATAACTTTGTCAAGTCTGAAAGAGTTACTGAAGTGACATTATTTGAGCAACATTGGCTTGGAGACTACACATTCTTGAAAGAAAGCAGGTAAAAACAGACATCGACGTTTACCAGACAGAGAGGGTCTAACAAAGATGCATTTGAGTTGTATGATGGGAAATGTACGACCTAGGATTTATGAACTTATGAACCATACTAGGGAGTTCAAGTCAGGAAATCTCTGCAGCACCAATTTTAACCATTCTGTTTTAATCTTTCTCTTGCAGTCTCCTATAACTTTATGGAAGTGATAAACTAAATAGTTTGTTTTCCCTTTAATACACTTTTCCTCCTTTATGTTTTGTGCATCTGATATACATCCAGAAACAATCAAGTTTTTTTGTAGGCCAAGTCTTTTACAACTAATTATACCACAATAAGCTTTCTACAGTGACGCACATGGCGTCATATTAATGATCAATGTTCGTGATTAAAGAGAATGGGCTGTACTTTGATCTGTCGGGGTCAGCAGTAGCTACCTCTGCTTCCTCCACCAACGCAAACCAGCTGTTTAAAGCATCAGTTGGGGGAAGCTGGCAGCCAGGATTCCTACTACAAGAGCTGGAGGGTGAGATGTGGGAAGTGTTGCTGGCCGGGGGCCAACGGGGCACTCCAGACCCCATTGTCCTGTCTCCAGAGGTAAAAACAGTGCCAACGGGACACTGTGGGCGCCGCTCGATCAGAAAAAGTCAGTAAGGAAAGGGGCATCTTTGACTAGTGATTTCTTGCTGATTTAATTAATTAAATTTGTTTCATTCTCAGAAAATAACACTCATACAGCAACAAGCACTCATACAACACACACACACACACACACACACACACACACACACACACACACACACACACACACACACACACACACATATGCAGACAGCAGGTACTCTAAATGCTCCTCTTTGCACTTAGTAACATTGTCCACTTGGCCCCTCACTCAGCACTCACGCACCAAAACTCACAAACACATCCGCACACACTTTCACACATATCCGCAGACGGACACAAACAAACGGACACACACGCCACAGCGTAATGACTGCCAAGATAAGAACAATGTGCAGAACGATGTGGAGAGGGAGAAACAACGGGACGGTGCATTGTGTGCATATGTGAGCCCTGATGGGGAAAAAACTGACAAGTGATGATGTGCAGGGAATGTGAGTGGCGTGATTGAGCAGAGGGTGTGCGGATACACCCACTGCATGCAGAGATCCCGGCGCAGGGCAGATCTCTGCACCCAAACACGAATTAAAAGACATCCAAATAGTCACTTGTTCATATTTCCTGCACTGACCTTGACCAGTGTGGTGGTGACATTAGGGTGGGTGACCCGGCAGGGGATGAGCAGCGGCTGCTTCTCCTTCATGTACACCACGTCTGGGCTCATATCCGGATGTTCCACAAATGGCTGCTGGCTGTCTGAAACCCAAACACTGCGGTCAGGGACACATATGTTACAGAAAATAAGTATGTAAAATAAATACATAAATAAAGATTTTCTCCAGCAAACAGTTATATTCATTATAACTGATTAGTTTCTGCTATGTAATGGAAAAACTGTAAGTATATGCCCATCACAGCTTCTCAGAGCACAAGTTCAGATCTTTAAATGTCTTGTTTTGAACAATCAACAGTCTAAAACCCAAATATATTACATCTGCAGTGATATTTTAAAGTCAAAAGTGCCCTTGTTTGAGGGATAAAAATACGATTTTAAAAAGTAAGAGGGGGGCGGGGATCCATCCTCCCGTCCACAGTGGGAATGACTCCCTTGACAATTCATTTTCTGTGAACTGACCCTTTAATTTTACACACAAACAGAAAGGAAAGCAAACAATCACCTGCCTTTATGCACAAACACACAAACAAACACACACTTCCAAGTATCAATCTCAACAACAAACAAAAACAAACACACACTCCTAAACATACACTGTCCTCCACACCCATTTATTGAATACCTATTCAGCAAATGACTGCCTGTAGTCAACAATAAACACACAGATTGTTTCGAAGCAATCAAACGGCCTCTCTGTGCTTTCTCCTCCCAGCTCGACTACTGTAATAGTTTTGCGCCATTGAAAAGTGTGGGTGTTGCTCACTGTATTGTTTGTTACCGTAGGGTGTTATTCAAGGAAAGCAAATCTCTGAACATTCGAACAAAAGTACCCCAAGGACTAGCGGACTGAGGGCTTCCTCCTCTTTCTTTGATTCCTAATAGAGGACTCAGGGAGGGAGGCAACGTCTGAGCAGAGCCGCGGGCCAAGTCTGATGGTTAATGAACATGGTGACCTGAGTGATTGATGGCCCCCGAGGGTCCTGTTGTCAAACAGTAGCGTGCCCCGTGACCCTGGCCTCCAGCCCAGCTCTGTGCCCGGTGCAGCCCAACCCGAACAACGTCACCGTGCAGGACAGGGAGGGGCCGGCTGGGCAGACATCGTGCCTCCGCTGCCCCTCGATACCGCTGAGCCACCGGCCATGTGATCCTTCTCAGCTCCTCACACTCACACACACACACACACACCTCCCTGCAGCCACCTTGTAGGAGACACAGCGACATCCCCTCCCAACGCACCCCCTTCAAGCCCTTCCCCTCCTCCCCCAAGCACAGGATGCTTCAAGCAAGGCTGAGCAGAGCAGATAAGGCTGATGCCCTGGGAAACTCTGCCCAGGCCTGAGCCTTTCAGCAGCTGGGCTATTCCTGGCCTCGAGGTAGCACGTAAACGAAAGTAAAAAATAATTTATATATAGACAAAAGGGAGGTAGTCCAGGCTGAGAAAAGACAGGCAGGGCGTGTGGGGTGGGGGGTTAAACTGTGCCAGAGTCATCTAGAAGGATGTGTTGTTGGGACAAACAGTGTTTGGATATAATTGTCTCTCTGGCATTGGTCTGCATTTAGTACCCACCACATCCTGTGTAACCTGGGGATATAAACAAAAAGCTTGAGGGGGTGAAGGAGTGGGCTTCTCCACGGGTGCCAGAGAGAGTCCATTTAAGAAAGTAAAGAAAAGAAAGATGTGTGAGTTGTACTCTTGGATGTTGGGCTGCAGTGTCTTACCTGTGACATATACATAGACGGAGGTCTGTTTTTGGGTTTGGTGCCGGTATCTGCAGCGGAACAGGCCGGTGTACTGGACCCGGCTGCGGCTGACCGTCACGTGGCTGCAGTACTGCTGCTTTGTCCTACCACAGCGAGACTCCTCCACTTGCACCTGATCTCCGGCCAAACCTGACGGGAACGCCCATGTCAGCTCCCAGCGACCTCTGGTCAACAGGTCCAAGGGGCGGGGCGTTTGGTTAGAAAACACCTTGGTCATTGTGTGCATTCACATTCAGTGGAAGACTTGAGCCTCATCACTGTTCAAGAGGTTTATTTTTCAATAAGTGCCTTTTTTGAAACTCAAATTCCTCATTTTTGGTTTCTCCTTTTGATGTTATGATGCTTTTTGTGGTGAGCATGGAAAACGACAAACTTGAAACTTGGACTGATGATGAACTTTATTTATATTTATCTGAAGAAAGTGTAATATAAATTTGTTTAAAAGACTATTAATAGGGAATTAAAAAGCTATTACGAGGCACTGGGGACAAATAACTCCCCTGACACAGGTCCACTGGCTCGTAGCTCGTAACGTAAAATAAATCTTTTTTACGGAAAAAGTCAGAATACAAGAAGCACAACTGGAAGAAAAATGGGGAAAATCAACCCAAGACTCACAGCAGAAATATATGAATGTAGCTACAAATGAATCCATCAACAAGACTGCGTGAATGATGGAAAAAAACCAAAAAGGTGCCTTCGAATGAGGTCCCTTTTAATTAAAAAAAAGTCAGTAAACTGCTTCTACAACAACTTGGTGTCTCGTTAAATTATTCAATTACATTCTAATCAATGTCTTGGTGATTTTGACAATCATTTATCTGCTAATACTAAGAAGTTAAAGTTTAAAGATGAGTGTGTTTGCTTTGATTTACAGGTTTTATGCACTTGTTTTTCCCACCCCATCTTTAGCCACTTTGCCTAAATGAGCATTTCCTAGCCTGGATCTATCTTCCTGAAACTCACCTGCAGCTGAGCAGTAGTGTCTGGTTGACGTCCAGGACCAGATGCCGGGATTTCACATCCAGAATAGGGACGCTGTACTTCCCCTTTTGATCTTTATCTGCAGAAGTAAGAGAGAGGATGAGAATGCAGAAGACTACATCCCAAAACTATCACTGATTAAGCAAAACTAAATTAGACAATGGGTCGTCTTATAGTATCTATAAGGTGAAATGGCTTCATTTATTGACACGTGGACCTCTCCAGGCAGAGGTCAGAGGTCAAGGTCAGCTTGTAAGACTGCATAGATATGCACTATTCTGGGCAGGATGTTTACGCTCTGAAATTGGGGCTTGAGTCCTGGGACTCCTTTGAAAATTAATGTTTTCTTTATTAATAAACTAAAGTGTCAGTTGATGCATTTTTGCAATTATTCAATTCTAATCATGAGTGGGAGTCATGATCGGGTCAGTCCAAATCCCTTTGTGAGGACCCAGATCTACATGAGACCACTTTCTGAGGAAATCCTGGAAGACAAAACACTTTACAATGAATAAATATTGTGGACAGTTCCAGTAAGCTCTGTCCTTTACAAACCGGACTAAACCGGACTCTTAACTCTCTGATTGCAGACCCAGTCATGGTGAGTCCCAGCTCCGCAGCACGTCCTCCATCCAGGCCACAGTATCTGTGACCCTGCTCACATCTCCTCGCTCAGGCCACTTGACAACTTGTGTGGAAATGCGTAAGCAGTGTCCCTCTTGTTTATCAAATAAAGGCATTTCTCCACTCCATCGCAGAGGTTTATTAATGAGAGATAAAGACGGCTGTCTGTCCGCCCTTCCTTCCTCCCAACAACAGCGGAAACATCATTCAGGGAAGTCTGTCCTTCACTCTGACTGCTCCTACAGAGTGTACAACACACAGTTCAAAACACTCTCCAGAACACAAGTGTCCTACTGCTCTGCGAGTGGTTAAATCACTTGTATGGCAGCGAGTGAGTTTATAGCTAAAGTATATTATTAGCATTCATTGTCAGCATCATTGTTCCCAATGGATGCCCCGTTGAGCAGATTTAGCATTACTCACACTGCTAGCACTTCCTTTAGCATTTCATTGGCTTTCACACACACACACACACACACACTGACACACGTGTCAGAGTAAGGAAAGACGGAGGGGAAGTTAGGGATCTCCTTTAGGCCTCCGGGGCCTTTTCAACAAGCTGTGACGTGTCTAAAAGCACCATTTCTAAATAATTCATTACAGTTTTCCAGTTCCTTCATTTAAGTAAAACAGAAAGTTCAGCTTTTTGCTTCTAGATGACACATGTCCAACCACAGAAAAGTAAAACACCCATCGTGTGGGAATATCTCTTTTGAAGAAGGTTTCCACCCACTCCTGGGAAAATCCCTTCTGGTGACTAATCAGGAATTTAAAAAACGCACGACAATAAAAAGGGAAAACTATTTGGCATTGGAAAAAAGTGATATTCAACATAATGAATAAATGTGCACCTCAAGGCCTTTATGTATGGAAATTAATTTCACTGCATCTAATCTCAAGAGCCTGAAGATTATGGAAATAATTTCTAGAAAATCTACACAGCCTCAATTCCCTAAATCTTTAGGTAATCAGGGAACAACTAAGGCAAATACTTACAGTAATTTAATACAAATTTACAATATGTGTATTATGTAATATTTAGGTGTGGATTTTCTATTGAACATGTTATCATATTTATTAAACCCAATAATGCAATATTTTAACAATAGTAACCATGACATTGGGATGTGTGCAAATGAAGATGAATGTATGGTGATGAAGGCCATGTTGTACACAGGAGATTCTCTCCTGGCATTCTCCACTTCCACTTATTATCAGGATAAAAATGCTATTGTACTTATTTTAGATTTTACTTTAAATTATTTGTTGATTAATAGATTATTGCATTGGCTGGTAACAATACATAGAAAATGTATATCTAAATTCAAAGTGAGTTTAAAAAAAAGATAATAAAGAAAACATTTAAAACAAGTATTAAAAAAGCAAATAGAAAGTGTAAAAACATAGGCCTACATTAGGGTACTTGAGGGGTAAATTAAAAGTGAATTAAGGGATAAACTGTGTAATTTGTATAGATCACCTGTATTTACAGAGACAAAACAATATCAGGCTATGCATATACAGTTGATAACTTGAGGTAAATTGTGCATTATTTCATTTTGCAGAGAAAAAAACAATATCCGCTTTTTTTTCTCTTTGCACCAGAAATGACTTCTAAGCGACCAATAACACAACAATGTGTGCAGCGCACAAAAGCCGCACGACCACTGTTTTAGTAATAAGCACAGATTAACCCCGGTTCCTGCTCAGTGGATGTTTTCCTTCAGTTGGTCATGACCCCTCGTTCATTTGTATCAGAACTTTCATTTGGCAAACTCATCAGTCTCAGGAAACAACGCCCTGCGTGTGTCCATTCAACCTTGGCCAAGCGTTCAAGGAGCCGGGCCACAGAGGTCCGCATTATCCAAACATGTGTCCCGCAGGATAGCGCTTATCTCCCTCACTGCACTCGCTGCTAATAGAGGTTTACTAGCTGAACAGACTCAGACACACCACCGCACCACATTGCGCCACAATGAACAGGCACATTTGTGCATAGTTTAGTTTTTTCCCCCAAAGAAAATGCTGGATTTTCTGCTTTGGTGATGGATTCTTTTCTCTTTTCAACGAGCGTCCAGATGCCTAATGACAATATAGGACGCTCTAGTTTATAATATCCCTAATAATAATAAGTCGTGCGTAACACACTATACAGGTTGCAACTTTGTACGGTTTAATTTTCAGTTCACATCAGTTAAAACTCAACTAGTAACTAAATAAATGATTAAATATGTGATCAACAGCTCAAATGCGTGCAACAGGTGCACTGTGCACCTCTTAGCGGGTATTACAGCAACACAAGTAAGTCTGTTAGGCTGCTCACCTTTTGCAAGACCACCGTACAATCCACATAGCAGGCAGACGAGGATCAAATTCATCATCTCTGGTGGCTCCGATGCAACAAGCGGGTTTCAAATATAAAAATGAAACAAGTTTTATTCCTGCTGATGTCTCCCCCCCCTCTCTCCAGATTTAGCGCAGCGCACTTGGCTGTGGAGCTCAGCGCTGATGGTCAGTGAACGGTGGGTTTCCTGAGGATGGCTGCGGGAGATCACGCAACAGGACACCACGCTTGAACTCCAGTGCAACTTGTTCCCATCGTTTTGGATACTGGCGCAGATTTATAAAGTTCCCACAGTGTGGTCACCGGATAGCGGACTTCCGTGACGTCCCCGGACACACCCAAGGCGCGTAACAGCACTCCCCTTTTAACTCCCCCAGTGGTCGAACAATCAACCAATGAGTTGTTAATAAAATAATATTATACGGGCAAAATAAGCCTTTCTTTTGTCATACTTTTAAACATGCACGCAGTGGCCCTTTCCTAAAAACATCATCTAAATGACCTTATTTTCAGAAAAGGCTAGAATGACGCACCACTGAATATCGGAGAGGATGCGCGCAGGGCAACTCGGTGCTTAAGTCGTGTGTGCACTCTGGATTGGTACACGGGATGATCAGCACGTAGGCACCGAACCGAACGGGTGTAACATCTGGTTGCACCTCTCACGCACCGACACACGTGTGTTCCTTAGAAGAGCATGTCGCATATTGCACAACTAGAAACATTCTTAAACACTTAAACAAGTAACCTCTGTTTATAGGTGGATACTCATACTTATCCAACATAAATCTTCGGGTGATGCAATACTTCACTCTTTCCAGTCAAAATAAACGCTAGAGATTTCCCTATGGAAGCCCATTTTCCGCCACTGTGATGAAAAAAACTAAGCTCCAGTATCTCAATATATTGACTTAGTATCTCAAAATATTGACTTAGTATCTCAAAATATTGACTTGATATCTCAATATGTTGACTTAG
>JAVQJD010047438.1:0-22301 GCA_036023655.1 Nannoperca australis | reverse complement strand
ATCTAAAACGTGACTTGACTTGATCATGGTACATGGCTTGGACGTGAGACTTGAACATGATTAAAACTAGACATGAAACATGGCACAAGACTAACACAGATGACGAGACATAACAGTGTTATAGGGATTTTCCAGCTTTTCTCCACATCCCAGTGGTGCGTTGGTGGACCTGGAGGTCTGTGAAAGGAGAGAGTTGGTCTGCAAATCAAGGCCGAGGAATAGGAACAGTAGGTCTACTCGTTCATTATTGTAGAAAATGTAAAATCGAAAAAGTGTAGTTAGTTATTCTGACACAAGGTCAACTGAGCTTCTTCCGGACCTTCCGAACCACTTGATCTTTGGGAACAAAATATACAGCTACGTTATAAAAGGTGGTTGCTTATGGAAGTATATCATGTTGTTTCATGAACAATTGGGGGAATCATGGTTTTCATTGGATAGTGATGATCCATGTTGTGACTGTGACTTAATGATTTAAGATTGTTCTCAGGAGTTTACAGTATGTGATTTGAGTGGATGAAGGTCAGATACAAAATGAGAACCAGCAGTTAGATAAAGCATCTTCTGTGTTTCTTCAGTGACCTTTAATGATGTTTCTTTACTTCCTGTTCTCTTATCCTTAAATAAATAGTTTGACATTTTCGGAAATACACTTACTTGCTTTCGTGCAAGAGTTGTATAAGAAGATTGGTACCACTCTCATGTCTGTCAGTAAACTTCAGTAAACATGAAGTTACAGCCAACAGCTGGTTAGCTTAGCTTAGCATGAAGTGAAACAGTTTTTTTCAGAATTTTTTACCTTCATTCAATCTAATCAGCTGTTGGCTGTAGCTTTATATTTAATGGACAGACATGAGAGTGTCATTGACCCCGAGTTCTCCCAAAATGTCAAACTATTTCTTTAAAACCTGCTTCAGAGCAATGAGATGAATGAAAGCTTAAACATGAAACACATAAACACAGAATGTGTAAGGTTTCACTCAGGAAATTTGTTTGTTTCTCCTTTATTTAATGGGAGTATGTGTAGGCTGTCATGGAAAAACAATCACATCCTCACAGGCTTTTTTCTTCAGAAGGTGACAGACTTTAAACACCTATGGATCCTGGGACCTCAGGACACCCGGCTGCACTGTAGGTGTCCATAAGGTTTCATAATTAAAGTAGATCCACTCAGAAAATGACTCACCCTCCAATTATTGTGTGGACACCTCGCATTAATTGTCTCTTTATTAACTTAATATTACAAGAGGGGCCAGACACCTTTATTCTGCTGTCAATGTATGAGACTAATGTCACTGTTATCTGGGAATTAATGAATAAGGGAAAAGTGGTTGTTGATGAATAGGCTATTACCCGTTGAAAGAGGTGAACATTTGCTTGAAAAATGGCTGGAGATTTGGTTGTTATCAGTGGGGTTAATGCCCTGGAAAACTGTCAGTAACTCAAACATGTCTGTAATCGTACAATGGTGTCTGCGCGTATGAATGAAGTAATTGACCCTTGCGTTTTTTTCATGCAGAAGATCAATTGCTTTCCGAAAGATCAGGCACAGTCTCCTGTAGTCTCCATAAAGCTGAGGAAAGGGGAAAAACTAGTAACAGCATAATCCTCCTAAAAGCCACATCTACAGATTTATTGTTGCTCTGGGAAAAGAGAAAGAGGCCTCCACGTGTCAGCTACAGAGAGCGTGAGGCTGCCTTCAGTGTTTACCTGTCCACCTGTCTGGTGCAAAGACATAGAAAAAGATCTACCTGTAAATTCAGCAATCGGTTTTGTGAAAAATGGCATCCAAGGGAGTGATGAACCATCTTATTTAAAATATTGTGAGTTACCAGACATAAAAGATATCTTGTTAGGGGCTCTGGTGTCTGGTTTTGCCTTCAGTCTGTGAGTTTAATCGTATGTTTTGATCATTTCGTGGCTTCCTCCGCTCTCCCTTTCATCTCCTCTCCTCACTCGGCAGCAGACTGCAAACTTCAGTGTTAGTAGCTACTGTTGCTAATAAATACAGAGGACCTTCAGCCTTTACCCAGACAAAGACTCTCAGGGGAAATGCACAAAAACAAATGGCTTGTTTCAGTGATGACAACTCACATGATGAAAAACTACAGCTCATACACTGACCTAGTCTCCACTGAGTGTAAATACATTGTGTTAGGAACCAGCTCAATGAGTGCTCTGGCTGTATACTTTACAGACTTGAAAGTCAGGCTGCAGGGACACTGTATTGGGATCTGTGACAGCTTGTGAGTCCCGTCCTGTCCTCCTCGTGTCGAGAAGATGCTGAGAGGTTGAACGGAATCACATCCAATCTGTCCAAGGACGACCTGCTGGCAAGGTCCCCACTTAATTTGTCTTCCCGCTGCTCTGCAATTGGCCCTTTGCCATATATTAAAGTGAATCCGAACAGTCAAAATGTCTCTCTCTCTCTCTCTCTTTGTGTGTGTGCGTGTCTCATCTCCATTTCTCACTGTCGGTACAAGGGGGAGAAGGCAAAAGGTACAAAGGACGAAGCTGGTTGCCTTCAAATTTGGCAGTGAGGATACTGACAATGACAGAGCCAGCAGTCACTCCAGTAAAGCATAAAGAAACTGGCAAAACATGTTGAAAAAAACATGTGGCTGAGGGTTCTTCCAGTGTGATTTTAACATTTTTACTTTTATCTCAGCAACGTAAGGTCTTCTTTGTCCATTCTGATCAATTCATGTGTGCCACTGAAAACTTAAATCCTTCTCTGTTGCAGTAGGAATGAGTTCAAAAGTTCTGACAACTGCTTTATTTTATTTTGGGGGGATTTTAGCTACTTGCTGGTTTGTACAGCACTTTGGTAAACCAGGGTTGTTTTTTAATGCTTTTATAAATAAATTTGACTTAGCTAGACTTGACTTGACTTTAGGGACCTTTGCAAACACGTGTTGATCCATACTGTAACATATCAGATAGAAGATGGTGTATCTTAGATCAATAAAGTTTCATATGAAATATCACAATCTGTGAATGTTCTCCAATCAGAAATAGGTGTTTTATGCTCCTTTTTGCACTAACCTTTATTGAATAACATCAAACAGCTTCTGTCCATTCAATTAAACTGTTTAATCAGTAGTTTGACAGCAACAACTCAATGTCAACTTACTGGCATTTTCTGGAGCTGTCAACCGTATCTTATGGTCTCTATGTCATGTGGACAGATTGATTGAAACGCGATTGACAAAGGTGATATGTACCATGGACGTGCTAAAAAATCTTATGGATTAAATATAATATAATAGTTTGTGAGCTCGCAGCAAGCTAGAAGACTGTGTAATATGGTCAAAAACTTTGGAAAAAGACAGTAAGTGGACCTATTTCCATGGTGAAGAATGAACTTTGGTGCTTTTAGTTTAATCAGTGTTTCACCTCAAAAATGACACATAAAATCCTGGTATGAAAACATGAGCTACCAAGTTTGGGCTACTAGTCATGAGTTTCCTTTGAGACCTTGACATATGAATAATCTGTTTATCTCTGTCTTTTTCTCTAAAGAAACACTTGATACTGAGTTGTACACAGAGGTAGATGAGTCATCACTCGCCCAAGCAGTTAGTAAGCACATCAGGCACTCGGGGAGACAGACACAGTCAAGCACCTAATCATAAAGTGAAGGATCATGACACCACTAAGTGTGGTTTTATGAGTGCTCCATCACTAAGAGTAAGTAATTTGAGTAAAAAGACAAACTGCAACAGCCAGGGGTTAAAGCTGAGGTCTGTGCTGCCACCTGCTGTTGATTGAACACATTATGAGATGAAATTCATTTCAATTCAGTGGCATTGTATCAATTGTCTGTTTAATGTTTTTATAGCAAAATACTCAATTTGATTGCCAATGCTAAAAAAATATATATTCATGTTTTATAAGCTGCATGCCTAGATACACGACTATCCGAGAGAATAAACATATATTTTCTTCAAGGTGTTTACCCAGTGAGAACAGCAGCGTTCAAGAGTAAAAGTACAATACACTTTTCTACAGAGGTAAATAAACTGTACACACTAAAGGCTACATCAAATTGACATTTGTCCCACACCAGAAAAATGACTATATGTTTTACTATGGATCTACTTTTGACTTGTTTTATTAATTTAGTAACCATGTTTTATTTTAGATTTTAATTACTTTGCTCACTAACAAAACAGAGTGAGGGGCAGTGGTTTGTAAGACAAAACAAATTAGACATCTGTCAGTACAATAGTTGTCTTTTCCTCACACACTTACAGTATATCATACTTTAGTAAAAGTGCTCACTATGCAGCAGAATGTCCCTGTAGAGTTATATTAAAATGTATTTTATTATTTGATTAATATTACCAATGCAGCAACATGTAAATGTTAAATGTTAATGCTGTAGCTAGTTGAAAGTGAGCTACTACTTTACATATAATCACAGGCTTTGTATGTTAAACCTTATCTGCAAAGTAACTAGTTACTAAAGTTATCAAATAAATGTGTGTGTGTGTGGGGGGGGGGGGAGTACAAGATTTACCACTCCACTAGTAGCATAAAATACACACTCAAGTACAAGTACCTCAAATATGTAATTAAGTGCAGCACTCTCAGTTTCATATCACCACTGCCTATTATACATTTACATTTAGAGAGTTCAAATCTAACCCACAGCAGTTACTATTTTGGAGCCTTAATACTTGATTGGTTGGAAGGTTGCTACTGAAACGAAGTTATCTAGTTCACAAAGGTGTTTAACTAAGTAGACTTCTCCATGGGTAAAGTTGCGCTCGTGTAGAAAAGCACAACTTGCTCCTTTACATCAGTGTAACCAGGTACGATGTTTGTGAGAGATGTCAAACAGCAGGACTTGTCAGAGGTAAGCGATCAAGGTAACTCCATGCGGCAGAGAAGCCAGGTGTCAGCAATCAACAAATTACTGCCTGACTCATATAAAAGCAGTATTCTGTGTTGCAGTATGAGGCTGTGGTGTCAACTTGGAGGAAGTGCAGAGTACTGGTGAGTGTCAATTTAGTTTTGTTGTGGTTCTCCTGCAATGGGAATTTGTTATTTGTTAAACTGTGCATTATTAGATTGCATTGCCTCTAATGTTTAAACATGTGGCTGCTCCAAAATGCTTTTCAACCTTATGACCCCCCCCCCCCCCCAAGTTATTTCAGCAGCTGTTGAAATTACACAAAATATCTCTGGGTCCCTTTTTGTTTACTGTGTAATATGAGTATTTCTCTCATCTCAGACTAAAGATGTCTGGCCGTGGGAAGAAAACTGCGCCCAAACCCAAGTCTTCAGTGTCCCGGTCCTCAAGAGCAGGGATCACTTTCCCAGTGGGTCGCATCCACAGGCTGCTGAGGAAAGGCCACTATGCTGAGCGAGTTGGCAATGGCTCTGCAGTGTACCTCGCAGCCGTCCTGGAGTACCTCTGTGCTGAAATCCTGGAGCTGGCAGGAAACGCCAGCCGTGACAACAAGAAGCAACGCATCGCTCCTCGTCACATTCTGCTGGCGGTGAAAAATGATGAGGAGCTCAACAACCTGCTGGCAGGGGTCACGATCTCAGAGGGTGGTGTTATCCCGAACATCCAGGCAAGCCTTCTCCCCAAGAAGACCAAGGCGCCCAGGGATGACACTTCTGCTAAAGATGTTCAGTCTCAAGAATTTTAAGTGAATGTGCAATTGTTTTACTAAATTTTAATAAAGTGTTAATTTTTAAAGCATGTCTTGCCTGTTATTGAGCAAAGCACAGGATGCACTAGTTGGTCTGACGCCCTTAGCCCAAAAGGTTTCCAGGATATAACTTCATCCCAACACTTCTGCATCAAGGAATGATAACATGGCTGGCTAATAATTTGAAAGGCTCATGATGTTGCAGGGAAGGTGTCTGTCAAACATTGTAGTGTCTTAAAAAACCACGGCCGAACATTGGTACAATCCAAAAAAGTTATTCAGAATTCTTAGTCACTGAATTATAATTTCATATTTGAGTTAATGTTTATAAAGGTTTTGCTGACAGCACTTGAATCGGACTAAACCTAATGACATGTTTCCAATTGGCTTTAGAAATTTGCAAGTCAGCAAAAAGTTGACCATACTGTGAAGTTTCCTAGAATTGGTTTTAATCTTTTCTAAAGGAAAGATTCCCATAGGTGTTTTTGCAATCAGGGATTTATCCTACCTTCTGGCACTTCTCATGTAATACAAATGCTCCATTCAGTGTATTTAGTAAAATGTTTCAGTCATTAATAACCTTAAACCGCGTACAGCATGCCAACAGATGCAATGCCTGTGTTGTACATCACTACAAAATTGTAGTTCAAGCTTTTTCACTACAGCTTTACTGATAAGAGCATTTTAACTCGACTCGTGCATTTTAAAAACTGGTAGGTCTAAAAAGGAGAAAGTACACTACCTGAAAGTGACCAGTGTGCATGTTGGTTGATACTACTTGGCGATGGCTGACTGGGGGATATGAGATATGCGCACCTCCACTAAAGCATTCTCAAATTTCCTCAAAGAAAGATAGTCTTAAAGCAAATGTACAACAATCAGACATCACAACTTGAACAAAAGACAGAAGATTAGATTTATGATGAAATGAAATCATACGTTTGACGTTTAGCAGTAATAAGTTTCACGTCAGTAAGACATGTTTACTTGTTGCTGCTTTGAAGGAATCATTGTCATTAGATGAGTCAAACAAAAAACATCGTATTTTTGATACGATTTTAACAATTTGTGATTCATGTATGCGTAATGTGTCCAACAATATAATCGAATCAGTTGTATCTTTTGGAGTGAAAAAATTACAAAGCAACACTGTCTTTGCTTTTTATATGTATGTAACACAAAAAACACCTCCAAACCTTTAAAATATTGCCCTGTTTTTGTGTTTTATGCAACCTTCTGTAACGCTGCGTCTGCTGAACGTACCCGTGTGTGGGTTACGACGTGCTGACGTAAGACAAACAGTTGTTGGACTTCAACAAGCTAGCGAATGGTAACGCTGGACAAAAACAGGTCCTGCGTACTTCTCCCGGATAGGGAGATACCTACGAGACCTGTGCGGCCGGAATATCGTTATAATCTCATAATATTAAGCCCTATCACTACCAGCAGGCGTAGCTTCGGCACGGTTCCTTGGCGCTAACGCTAGCCGCCGAACATGCTCATTGCTCGGAGTGTGACGCCTGTTTTTTTTCTGGCTGCCGCTGGTTGAGGGTTTGTGTTTCGAGCCGAGTTGCAGCACGACAGGAGGGTGAGACGAGCGCTACAGCCGGAAAATATTTCTTTCTTGACACAGAAGAATGGACTTTGTCGGGGAGAAACAGACGTGGTCACGTAAAGAAGCAGGCATGCGACCGTACGAGGGCCGGGACGTCATTGTTGGGCAACAACTTTAGCCAGCTAGCTAACGTTACCTCTCAAATTCATGCAAATGAATCGGTTCGGTGTCGGTGCTGACTTTGCTAGCGTAATGGAGGCACCCTGAGTGACTTGTTTATTTCAATTGACTGACCTGGTGTTCTTAAATACTGCTGGCAATGTGCTGACGACCAGTGAGCCTCTCGTCGGGTCTGTTCGGAGCTATAGGTCACGGTTGGCAGACATTATTAAGTGGTGGTTACCTGCCTGGGTGATTGTTGAGCAAAGTTGCCTAGTTTGGCATATAAATATTTATTGAAACGTATATATCTATTTCACACAGGTATCACATTTCTTGTATTGATATTTGTATGAAATTGCACTTTAATTTTCAAATTTTAGTCACCTGTGATTTGGGGTTTGTGAAAAATATAATTGAACTCACCCCCAGTACAACAAACCAGTCGAAATACATTTTGTGATTGCACTTGGATATAGATTGGTAAATAAAGGAACAGGATAGTATATTGTTGTGAGACAAAGGCCAGAGACGGGCTTATCCATGTGAGTAGGTCCCTAGTTTAACTCAATATCTAGGCTGTCTGGCACAGTTCAAGACTGAGTTTCACTGGAAATGAAAACATGAATATCGAAGAGAAGTGTCTAGATTTGTGCAATGTCAAGACAAAAAGCAATGTGGACGATGATCACAACACTACCAACAGCACAGAAGGGGTCACCCCCCGGATCTCTGAACTGATGACAGACGGCAACACAGAAAAACAAAACATTGTTCCCACAGAGGCCTCCGAAACGTACCTGATGCCTCAGCTCACTGACAACCTTCAGGCCGCGGAGGAGGATAACCAGCAGGCACAAGACACACTGGAAATTGATGAGGTCAATGGAAATAGAAAGTGCAGTGCCCAAGACACCCCTGCAGTGGTGAATCCCACTGACTTGATCTTTTCTAATGATGAGCAACACAAGGACGATATTGGAGTGGAGGAAATGAAGGAACACAAGGACACTGATCATGCAAAGTGTGTTGTGGAAGACGGGGATGATGGCGGGGACATGGACATAGGTGTGGATCTGAGCCTCGATGAGAGTGGGGTGTTGGAGGCAGAATCGACAAACGTCAGCTCAGACAATACTTTAGAGTCCGCATCTGAGGATGTCTCAGCTGGCAGCACGGCGGAGATCCCGTCAAACGTTAGCCAGACAAGCAGCGCAGAAGCTTCTGCCACAGACCAGGCCCAACTGTACCCCTCGGTGGAGGAAGGGGACGATAAACACAAACCAAGTGGTAAAAGAGTGACGTTTCCCTCAGATGAGGATATTGTCTCAGGAGCAGTGGAGCCCAAGGACCCCTGGCGACATGGTAATACAGTTTGTGTTTGTTCTGCTCATCTGTATGTGTGAATGACTTTCTGTTGATTCTACTTGTCTATTGTGCCTGTATGAACACGCCAGTCCAACCAGGATTCATTCTCATAGGACTTCCAACCTAATTTTGCTCAAGCTCCATACCCTAAAAAGCTGTTCCCTCTATTCAGATTGGGTTTAAAATGTGCCCTGTCATGGTCCATATTCAATGTGTACTCGGTAGAAACGTGATGGAAACGTGAGACGGCGTTGATGGATGTTGACATTTATACATGAGAGGTGTCTTTGAGAGCAACGTGCACCTGTGCCCCCGCCCCTTTTTCAAACAGAAGTCCATTTCTTAGTTTAGATAGTCGGATCACTTAAATAAAAGCTTCGCCTGGCTTTTATGCTGCAGCAGTCGAAGTACACCTATGTATCAAAATATAGGGCCAGGCCTGTGCTGTTTGCCACATTGTGAGTGGATCCCACCACTCCTTGAGGTGTGCCATTTTACCACAGTAGATTCCTGTTTGTTCAGTGAAAACACAGCCAAAGGAAGCTCATGCAGGATACGGCACTGCCTTTACTGTGTTGATACAAGGAACCCAGTCTTTAAAGTCGCAACAAAAGAAGTTTCTTCTCCACCTTTTTTTAAGTTAATCTTTCGTATAATGGTTGTTACAATAAATGTCATATATATATTTATGTTTAAGATGAGATCAAACTTTTTTTGATTAAAAACTTGCAGCAACACAAACAATGCAGCAGAGAGAAAGATAGGAACAGGATACAGATAAGTAGAGAAATTAGATAAGATGTGTACAAATAAGTTAGATAGCGATGTACATTACATGTCACTCTAAACCAGTGTGGATGAAATGTATGTGGGGGGAAAATGGGTTTTCTGCCAGTCCAGATCAAATGATCAGGTATGTTTGAATGTTGTTTTTATACAAGCTATAGATTAGTATGCATGCATTATTAATAATCAAGCATAATGTGAAAAATAACAAATATAAAATCAACAATTTGTTTAGTACATATTTTTCTTTTTGTTGTATTTAATTCAATTCAACTTTATTGTTATTTGCCTGAAGGGACCAATATGTTAAAATGTAGCTTTACACGTTGCATTTTTATTCATTTATTGGTCATCATGCACCAGTTACTATAGAAAGAATTGTAGGAATGTCCCAATGACCTTTTGTTTTTGGTCCCCTGTCCAGATTTGAGTGGAATAATATTCATTATTTGCCATTACCAGGACTTATTATTTATAGTTTTTCTTATTATATTCTTGTTCATGTTTTTGCAGTCTAGTTCCTCTTGAGCAGAGTTATACTGCTTTGTTTCAAGTTTAATCCTTTTTCTTTTCTTTTTCGGAGGAACTGGCAAATCATGTGTGATCCGACCATGACTCACACACTCCTTCATCTGGTGTGGACAATGCACATCATTTAATAAGCAGACCAACAGTCATAGTGGGACAACTGGTGTTTGCTCACAGTACTGTGACGGCAGTCAACATAGTTAACACAGTTGACTGCAGTTGATTATTTGGACTATATAGTGTCTTGTGCCTCAGTGGCTTTGTGACCTGTGTGGGTTTTTAAGGGGAAGCCAGCGAGAGTCCTGTTTTTTTCCTGGCGAATAAAACCAAAAATGTAGGCCAGGCCAAGGCAAGGGTCAGTGATGCGAGATGTCCAGACGGGGGAGGGGCAGTAGGAAGAAGCACAAAAGCAGCAAGGTTAATAAGCATGAACAGTACCGCCGAAGATAAATTGTTCTTTTAACCCCCCTTCAGTTGGTCAGACAGCCCATTTATCCTCACACGTTTAGCTGCATGTAACTGTAAATGATCTCCACGCCCTTAAAATAATTTACATGTTTGTAGCCTCTGTGCCTCTTACAACTTACTCGCCATTTAACCCTGTAGCTTTTCCAAACGTTTCTGTATAAGTTTACAGCAGCCAGTCTGAGATTAAATATCTTCAGCCAAACTCCACAGGGGCAAAGTCCAACCGAGTTAGCCAAGATTTCTGTGACCTTATGAAACACATGGCGCTGGGAACAGTCCAATATGTAGATGACTGTAGAGTGGGCTCGGTTTATTCATCGCTGCACATTTATCATGTAGTTTATTTAAGATGGAGTTAATCACTTTATACAGAACGCTATGTTTTTAATGTAGGCAAAGAAAAAACAATGTGGTACATTTCTTAGAGCAGTTTCAGTTCAATGGTTTGAACGAATACAAAAAATTAAATCCCAAATCCACAAAATTTTATAGACATTGTTGATGTCAGTCCACGTAATGAGATCAGAGCGAAGTCATTTTGTTTATTGTTGTGGGACATGTATACGACTTTACCAGAGCCAGGACAAATGGCCACTAAAAAGGTGATTCAAAGTTTGGATGAAATGCACAGGTTTTTGTAAGTCATCTTAGAATATTACTTTTAAATCAGAATATTTCTTTGTTCGACTTGGCATTTGTCACCTACTCATAGCAACCTGTACTGCAGCGCCTGTGTCGACTGAAAATGACATACAAAGTATTATTGATGGACGTGGGGCACGTCTTTGATAGGGCTTTCAGACTGAAAACAGCCCTGCGTTAAAGCCATGCAGAGGCCTGTGTTGGTGGGAATTTGATGTTTAGGGACTGGTGAGATATGATCCAGAAGGAAAGTAACAGATTAAAGTGTTTTTAAAGTTGATCAGGTGCCAAAACACTGCACAAAGGTTTACATTACTCACAAGCGGGATTTTACAACTCTGGAAACTATTTTATCTTTCGTCACATCAGAAATTCTCTATTCTGGAACTTTTCTATTGTTCTATATTGTTCTATATATATTGTATATATTTAATATATCTTTTTATCAAGCTAATTCAGGTAATGGCAGTTGTATGTGACAGCACGTACAAGTTATGTTCGTAAGTTGGAAAAACGTAGTCACCCACTTTAAACAATATGATGGCATCTTTCCTTTTTGTAACTAAGGATGGCTGATAACAATTAAATGCGTGAGCTTCAATAAATATTTGCTGAGTTACATATGTCACATGTGTTCAATATGGATATAACTTCTAGTGCCATGTTTTCAAAATCTGCTCTACTACTAGCGTGTCAATGGTGATCTTACTAAACCTTTGACATTCACCTGGATATCTTGTCCATTGTCCTGCTTCTGCTGTCTATCTTGAGGACATGCTCAAGTGTGTGTGAGTCAAAGTCCAGGAATGTAAATGTATCTGAATCTCCACTCCAAGGAGC
Source organism: Nannoperca australis (assembly GCA_036023655.1). Taxonomy (NCBI): domain Eukaryota; kingdom Metazoa; phylum Chordata; class Actinopteri; order Centrarchiformes; family Percichthyidae; genus Nannoperca; species Nannoperca australis. The sequence continues at coordinate 10,289 of JAVQJD010047438.1, read as the reverse complement.
ACTGTGCCACAATAGATCTGTGATCCATGCAGATCCCTTAACTGCCCGTCTAGTGTCAGGTTCTCTGGGTCCTCTGTCTTATGTCATCTGTCGAAAACACGTCAGTCTGAGCTTCATCCTCGCAGAGTACAAGCTCCTGCTGTAAGAGCAGAGGGAGGAATGTGTTGGATGGATATTGAATGTTGGCAGAGCAACATATTGCTGTCACGAAATGAGCCTCCATTCTTAATGGAGTCTAGAAAGCTGCCATTCAAAAGAAATCTCTTGGGTTCAGGAGGGAGCAGAGTCCGGGGAACAATAGCAGCCATCTAGGGTGTCATGTTTCCATTTCTTCCGTGGCACTCAAATTTATCCAGAATTGACGTTCAGTTTCGTGGTATCGTGCAACATGTGAGGCTGTACTTGACACGAAAAAGACCAGTAGTGCTTCTGTGAACTACCGTTGTAATATTGTGCTCAAGAGATTCGTTTTGTCGACATCCTGTTAAACAGCATAAGGGAAGTAGTAAAATATGCCAATATCATTTTGTTCTGAGTTACATAATATCATTCCCAGACCCCCTTTTTGTTTCCCTTTCTCTTTCTCCCTCTCCCTGTCGATACTTAAGGGGACGTTTGTTCTATCCCTCCAGGCCTGGGCAAATACTACATCATATCCTGAGATTCCTGAACTTCCCAACATGCTGCGTTGCTTCCCCTGCTCCCTTCGCTTCTCCTCCCCTAGTCCTCCTCCTCCCTGGCTGGCCAATTCAGTCTAAGTGCAGCGCGGGCTTATATCAGCAAAGCACGTCATTACAAAAGCACCGGATCATACTGGAAGCCTGTGCTAAGTCATTTATTTTATCAGACTTATCAGCCAGTCATTGCAAACACTATTCAGTGGAGAGAGATACTTTTTTGTTACGTCTTGGCGCAAGATAGTTTTTTTCATAGCAACCATTAAAAATACAGCACTACAACTTTATTGTACGAGAGCTTTGTGTACGAATAAGTTAACTAAAATTCCTTAATTAATGATATCCTGCAAGCGAACAAACTCTTTGGCCTACGTGCAGCTCCATCTCATGTCATCAGACCCAAGGCCCACTTGGCACCAGGTTGTTAGAGGCTCTGTGACCCATGAAATGTTATGTGTTGTGGCTGCGGACCAAGTTACATACTGATAAGCAAAGCTTTCAGTGTACGGAATGAACAAAGGCTGTGAAAACCTAGATGCTAGTTTGCTAGAGGCAGGACCGTACTGGGGTTTTCTGGGACAATAAGGCCAATGGGGGGGAAGCAAACTTTCTTTTGAAGTAATCTGACAGAAACGCAGCATATCCACACTTGTCTTTTACAACTCGGTGTGCAAATATACTTTTTCATCCTATTGGGAACAACAAGGCTGCAAATATTTGGGTGTTAAGTCAGCAGAGTTAACATTGTCAAACGTCAGCTGCCGCCTGTCATAAAGGTGTCAGTAACACCCCATTTTCTATAAAAACACCAAAAAAATAAAAGTGAGTTCACGCTATCACTGAGGCAAAGAATGTGTGGAAATCAACAGTGCAGGATAATAAGAGACAACAAAGAAAAACTCAATGATAGTTTAAAAGGTTTTATTATTCCACATATTCGTCTGAGCATTCTTTATTGAGATTTAGTGTTATTTTTGTAATATTTATGATTTAGGTCTTGAGACTTTGGTGTAATTTTGAAAATGAAATGAAAATTGTTGTAGGAAAGTTAAGAAGCAGAGCCATTAAATTATGAGAACATTGTACCTTAATTCAGTTAAATTTACTAACTTTAAAATCCTTTTGAAGTGTGTTCTTAAGAGGGCAGCTGTGTAATCTATGAAGGCATAAAATCTTGATCAGAACTCTGTATTCAAACCATGTAAAACTTGATTGGTACATCCCTACTCATCAGCAGTCACACCCTACACTCAGCGCAGCTGTCAAGCAGCTTCTCAGATGTTGCAGTGTAGTATTGTAAACACTCTGCTAGGTAAACTGTGATGTTGACACTGTTTCCAAATTGCAGTTTTTCTGTGCTGATGCTGATATGTCTGTGATACGATAAGATCTGCTGATAATATCAGCCCATTTATATATTATGCATGTCTGCCTGTCTATGATACACATGCACCTTTGTTTGTCTTGTAAATATGAGAAAGAAGTGTCTTTGCTTTTTTTTTTTTTGGTGATGCCAGAACTCTGCCCTTTTAACCCATGTCTGTCTGCACTGTAACCCTTAATCATGGTAATTTTTAGCAACAAAGCTGGGAATTGATACCAGTCTCAGCCTTTCTGTCCTCGTCAAACGGGAATTCCTCGCTGTCTTATCGCTCTTGACGAGTCTGAAAGTGACAAATATTACCTACGTTCTCTTCACATTGCGCAAAAAGGCCCCTCATTTAAAAATAGAGCATACAATTGTTGTTCGCTCACAATGTCACTCTCCATCTGGTCCTGCAGCTTTCTCTCTCTCAGACACGGGCCTGGTTTCATGTGGGAGGTTGTTTAAAATGGCTGCTCTGTTTGGTTTTTGTTTGTTTTAACCATCATTATAGTTCATTATACCAAGAGAGAGGCTACTGTTGATGCGCGTGCGTGTGTGTGTGTGTGTGTGTGTGTGTGTGTGTGAAACCTGGGGGGTTTGCAGGTGTTGTAATGTCAGATTCTGACTCGAGTGCTGTCTGTTAATTATTAGTTATTGATTACATGGTGGAGAGGCAGTGGTATGGCTCAGATCTTACTTAGTGGGTGACACCTGAAGCTGCTCAGTTTTCCTCCTGGATCCATCCTCTTCACTCTTCACATTTTGTCATCATAATTGTATACTATGAGTTCCCGTTCTATTTTTCTATCACATGTCCTGAGAGAGGGATCCCTCCTCTGTTGCTCTGCCTGAGGTTTCTCCCATTTATTCCCTGTTTTAAAAGGGTTTTTGGAGGGAAGTTTTTCCTCATTCCAATCGAGGGTCTAAGGACAGAGGGTGTTGCATGCTCTAAAGATTGTAAAGCCCCTTGAGGCAAATTGATTTGTGATATTGACCTATATAAATAAAATTGAAATGACTTGATCTGCAAGCAGTTGCTTGGAGTAGATTCTAGGGTTTTTGCATAATTACACTGCCATTTCTTAACCCACGTCATTAGAAGCCGTCAGTTTTGTTTTGTCTTCGTTTACTTTTGACCCACTGTCCTTGTGCAGACCTGTGTTGGTACTGTATGATTTAGGTTATGTAAATGGGTATAGGTGATCGTTTTAAAACCTTTGGGCTCATCTGTTCTAAGCAGAAGGCAGCTCAGTTTTTAAATTTTGAACATTTCTCTCCGTGTTTACTCACTGTTGCTGTACTGTCATCCAGACTGCTCGAAGCACACAGCAGCAGCAGCAGCAGCAGCACAGTCCCTGCCTCTCTGACCCACCTCTGACCAGCCAGGCAGCCAGCTGTCATGTGTGAATGACGCCGCTGTCACCATCCACAGCACAGCAGTGTGAAATGGCAGTGAACGGGACCGGAGACTGGGGGGTGGAGGGGGGAGGGGCTATTCTGAACACTGGCACTTGCATGTTAAGTAGGAGCTGGCAACACTTACGTGTTCCACTAGCGACAGACTCACATCTATCTCTGGACGTTTGCCCACAGGCATGGCATGTTATTTTCATACGTTGGTGTTGTCGTGTGAAAACTCTGTCACCTCAAAATTGATTTTCATGTGTTCACCGTAGATGAATGTACACACTAAGCCAGCTAAATTTCAGTATGCTTCTTATGTGTGAAAACATGCATCTGTTTTCAGGTAAATTTCCACCTTCTCAATCACAGGAAAATGATTAAACCTCTTCTTCTTTAATCTTATCCTGCGGTCTGCCTCCTCCTGCTCTTTGTGGTCACCTTTACTGATGTTTTTTTTTTTTTTCTTTTCAGTGAGGGTATGCAAAATGAGAGCGACACCTCTCTGTATAATGCAATGCAGTTCAAACTATTATTATAAAGTTCAATCAACACGTCTCTAAAACAGTTTCAACACCAACTGAACATTATAACCTTCATGAAGGCAGGATTTATTGCTGGACTGTTGTATTAAACTCCTTTTGGTTTTAGCGAAGTGCAGCTAATTAACTGTCATTGTTTTTCTCACATTCAGTTTTCTTCCAAGCTAAAATATCCAGCCTGTGTTTTCAGATTTATCCACTCTGGAGACCATGTTCAAAAAGCACCATTTGTGGGCGTGTTAAACAGACTTGAGGCCCAAACAGAGAGGAAAAGCTGCATTATTAAATGCAGCTGATAGAGTATGAATGCATTCTTAATTGGTTTGAATTGTCTCAATTCTTAAGCTTATGAAATCTTTTTGAAAACCTCTAGAAGATGAACTGAGCTTATAATGAATGTCAAAGTAATAAATAAGCATGACATGACATTTTATATAGGCAAGATTTTCACCTGACGGCATCAATTTGCATGTGAAACAATACCTTAACACCTGACAGTGCAAACCACCCTTCAGTCAATAGGGCAACAAATCACCTAAAGACTGCTGAAGTTTTTGGCCATCAGCTGAAACACAGTGGATTAAACGCTAAAGCACTGCCAGTTGGACACCTGGCCTCCATGTGTTGCTAAGCTAAGTGCTCTGCCACTATTTACTATTGGATCACCTTTCTTGAACGGCTGGTTGGGAATAATTTCCTGTTGGAGCACGAAACCTGTCAACCCTGGTTTCTCTGCCCTTTCATTTCATTTCAGACATTTTTAACTTAACTTACGTTTAAAACATCAATTCAGGATCAATTTCCAGACACCTCAAACTTTCTATAATTTGTAAATTGTTCCTTCCTGTCAGTGTGCTAATCCCTTCAGAGGATTGGTTGTCAGTTGTTGTTGGGTAGTATTAGCTGTTTCATAACAGTTTGTCCAGTCCACAGGCTACCTTTTTCAACTACAGTCCTCCGTCTTAGTTTGTTGTTATGCAACTTAATATTATTCTGTGCCGTAATCCCTGCTCTCTATGCAGCTCCAGATGTGTGCAGACAATAAGGTCAGGTGTTTATCTGTTCACAGGAAGTAGGCTGTGGATATAAGCTTGCCATTGGCCGACTATTTCATTTGGAATTCTCCTCCTCTTCCACCCTCTGCGTGTTACCGCTTTCAAAGTCCCTGTCGCTACGTGAAACAACAACAGCAGCCTCCGAGCTACCAACCTACTCGCTGAAAATGGCGAGTTCCCTCCCGACACTATTTTGCAAGCGCAATCACTGCATCCTGGGCTTGGCGCTGTTCAAAACGATTGTGATTGGTTCAAAGAAATGCAAGCATGCAAGTTTTTATTCCCTATACCAGAATGATAATGGGTGCAGCCAGACCTTTCTCCGGTGCTGGCACAATGCTAAAACAAGGTGTGAAGATGCACTAGCTTCAGTCTCCACCACACTCCCAGTCACTGGCAAAGGTTTCCTTAAGGTTCACATACAGAGTATGCTGTATTATTCTTAACTACTGAAACCAGAATGTGCTGACCAGTTAAACAGAAGAAATTTAAGACATTATGCAGGTCGTACATTTTGAATACAATTCTCTCTGTGTGCCAAGTCTCGCAGTCGTCTGTCCGTCCCTGAAAATAGGGTCCCATCTCCCTCTGCACACATGCAAGCATTTGTCTTTGCTGGTTTCCTCCTTGTTGTTGGAGTAAGGGGACTGTGTGTTTGAACGTTGTTTCTTGTCATCTTAACAAAGAATAAGACTTGGGTGATGAAGGTACAAAGATTGCAAGGCCGAGGTCGATAAACATAATTTGGTATACCCAGAAATTGGGTCAGACTTCACTAACGGATAACCTTACTCTGTGCTTTTCCTTGAGGCTGTGCAGTAAATATCATCTCTGAAATGATCATTTGTTGTACAAATGTGCAGCAAGAGCTGGCAATGGATGATATTGTGCTAAGATGATGGTTGTCTACATTTATTTAGCATTTATTTGTTTAACATTTATTTGACAGCAGTAAGAAACGTGTTTTTACAGGCCCTAAAGGCTTGGCTTTAACATGAAGTGCTTTTAAAGAACTTCATTAGAAAAAGAACTAGTTAGAGCCCTTACATGTTTCTCTTTAGATGTTTTTCAGAAGGTCTGAAAGCAGTGGGGAAGGTCTTTTTAGAAGTTTGGAGAAAGGGAGGCGTCAGTGAATTTCTTTCTAAGTTTCCAGAACCAACAATCTGATGGTCATGCTGGTTTTTGCAGAAACTAGTAAGGTGTGAATTGGTGTAAAAGGCAGACTCCAAGTCCTCCCCTAGTTTTTTTTATTAAACCATTAAAGACACGCTAGGAAGGAAATAGCAAATTCATGTGCCAACTTTACATCAAATATTTTATTTTCCATTGCCTAAAGCGGCTTAGGCAATGGAAAATAAAATATTTTACGCAATCAACAGTTTCTTGCCTTTACCTTCCAAGGCTCCTCTTTTGTGCTGATGGTAACAGTTTAGCGAGCATTCATACACCAGTCCACTCCTCTGTCCCAGTAAGACTTAGCACAAACTGGGTCTGGTGCTAAAGCCCACGCTCATACTGTAGGAACTCTGAGGGTCGATCTGTTCTGACCTTTTGTAGGCAGCGGTAGAAGCTTTGACTGCAAAAACGTTCTGATGTTGTGCAGCTACAGAGGAGAACAGAAGTAATGTATTTTTAGCTGCTGCATTTAATAATTGTACGTTTTTGTTGAGTTGGCATACTTAAATAGCAAAGAGGCCTGTGAGGTGCTGTTAATTGAAAGTCAAAAATAAATGACAGTGTTGCATTGGTTTGATAAGCTGATACAAAGAACTGGAAATGTTTAATTAGATAGCATTATTGAAAGCAATTGAAAAGAAACAGCTTTATGAAATTGGTTTATAGCTGGTTAATCATAGAAATGGGATAGCAACCTGTGTCTATTAGAAGTTCAAGCATGATTGTATTTATTTTGGCCAAAATGTTTGTCGCTCAGCTCTGTAGTCATTTAATGGACCTGGTGGCCTGTTGGTTGTATTTCTTTCCTTCTGAATAAGCGAATCACAGAGTGAAGTGGGTGTGAATGACTGATGATCTCTTTCGGAAAAAACTACAGACATTTTCAGACACAGACCTCCCAAATCCGGCGTCAGAAAGGTACACCTCCTTCGGCCGTCCAACAAACCTTCAAAGACTGGTGACCTGACCAGAGGGAACCCTTCCCATTGCCCCCGGGCATACTGGGATTGGCTACAGCTTCCTGAAACCTGATCCAGAAACAGGTTATGCTGTGGAGAAAATGGATGGATGATGTATTGAATTTCATTATACTGAAAGGTGTATATATATATATATATATACACACACACACACACTGGGGAAAGCCCTAAAATTAAGTGTATAGAGAGAGAGTGATGACAAGTTACAGGCTAAAATGTGGAGCTGTTTGGTGCTGAAATTAATTAATACAACAATTAGTAATTACGTTTGTGTAAATGTAGCTCCAGCTCTCCATGCTCATTTTATTTTCACAGTGAAAATGTGACGCATATTGTAGTTTCTAGATCATGTATTCATACAGAGATTAACTCTAATTTACCTGAGGTGTGTTTTTTTTAACTTACTGCTCTGCTGCCTGCCCGCCTGCCTGCCTGCCTGCCTGCCCTTGTTGAAGTAAAATGACGTGTTCATTTTTCACTGAAATCCTTGGCCACACCTTGTGCTTTATAGTTCCAGTACGGTTAAGGTGTGGAAGTGAAGTAGCAGGTTTAGCTGACTGAACATCTGTTCTCATTCAATGCCTTACTGTAAAACAAAAAACAATAACAGCTTTAAATAGGACTGTTTCCTCTCAACATATGTGCCTGTACTTGTTGCAGAAGTAATTGATTTATAATTTATGGCAGGTATACCTCCCTTGCTGCCTGCAGTTTTTCCTCACCCCAAGATACCAATCCAGCTGGCTGTGTACTGCAGTACAGATGCAACAGAGCCGTAATTTGTTAGTGTAGAGTTGAAACAGACAGTTTATTGAAGAACTTCTGGTTTTTCATACATTTGTTATATTCATGATGCGCTAGACTTTTAGAACTCCGTCTAAATCAAGAGGCAAGGCAGCTTTATTTTTATACCACATTTCAAACACAGAGGCAATTCAAAGTGCTTTACATAGGCAAAGAAAAACATTGGAAACACATTAAAAAAAAACTGTTTTACAATTTTATTAAGGTTTTGTTAAAGTGGAAAATCAGAGGTTCGATCCGTATTCATCCTGACCTGCACACGATTTTAGACCTACTTCACCCAGTAATATCAGGGTCTCTGACCCTTGAACAGTCTCCTTACTGTTCCCAGTCGTCCCTACTGTGGTCTTAGTTGTCAGAGAAATTTGCTAATTCCTCTCCAGGTTTTTGCCCTAGCTTTGGTTAAACTTATTTTTAATAGGGTCCCCCCCCCCCCTTCCATTCCACATAATTTAATGTACCAAAATGTTTTAATTTTGCTAGGTAGTGATAAGATCATTAATTAAAAATTACTTGTTGCTAAGCGATTGAATATTCAACAAAGCTACCTTTGCAGAATTAGAGGGGGGGCGGGCTGTTCATACTGCACATGGCATGGTATTTGTAAAAGGTTAGCCAGATTTGATGACTAGTGGCACACAGGGTCCTGGCTTATCCTGGGAACATTCACGAGTGCCATCGATCTTTGTGGCCTGGACCCAACAGATATTAACTAGAGTTTGATGTTTTTCGTACACCATCAGTTGTGCTAACTGGACATGGAGTGCTTTTATCAGGCCTGGGATTCTTATGCCGTTGGTGTTAGAAATGAGGAAAACACTTTAGAGAGCACAAGTTGTCGTATGATAGTCGATTAGTTGTTTGAAAGAAAATTAATTGTAAATTATTTTGATAAACGATTAATCACTTCAGTCATTTTTCAGGCAAAAATATCAAATATTTGTTGGTTTCAGCTCCTTAAATGTGAGGATTTGCTGCTTTTCTTTGTCATTTATGATAATAAATTAAGACTCCTCTGGGTTTTGGACTGTTGGTTGGATAAAATAAATATAAAAATAATCACTTTGGGCTCTGGATAATGTTTTGACTACTTTCTAGACTAAATGATCAATCGATTAATTGTAAAAGGCTAAATCTGCACCAGCAAGATAGTGGTCAAAAGCTCATAATCATTCTTAACGATAAAGTCCACACTGCTCACTTTACCTCTGTTTATCTGAGTCAGCAAGCTAGATGCTGCTCTAGCAGCGTCTGTCCTGCTTTTTTTTTTTTTTCGCTCACAAGTTGGCGATGGCAACAGAAAGTGATTTAGTGTGTGTTGCTGCACAGTGGATGGAGGCCAATAACAATAAGGAGAAAAGGGGCGTGCTGCCTGCTTGTGTCATTTAGCGGATTCACGGAGTCGAAGCAGCTATGGACTCTTTTGTCTTTCTCTCTCCTTTCCTGTCGCCCCCACGCTTGAAATCTTATTCCAAGTTGTCTTTAAAAGCAGCCGCCCTCCCTTTTTAAGCTTTCTTTCTTTAGTACAACATGAAGAGCAGGTTTTGTCTCTTGGGTTGGGAAGGGTTGGTCAGGGCAAATTCAGGATGGTGCATTGCAACAAAGGAAATTGTGTGCCTGACTGCTTAACTTGGATTTATGATATACTATTTTACAAGTTGTGGAAAGTGTGATGAAATGCTGCTGAACTCTGAACCACCTTGGGATGGGTTTGAGTGTGTGAGACTGTAGTCAGACCCTCCTAAACTGGTAGATATATGAGCAAAGGTGGATTCATGAGTTTCTTCTTTGCTCAGTCAGTGTTATCTTACCTTTTTTGACTCTGCGTATCATCACCACTCCATGGTTTTGAAAGATGTTGTTTGGAGCAATCGTTACCCCTCCCTCTCTGCCCCTTCTGTATGGAGCCAGAACAGTGACATTTACATTTGGCATCGAAAAGAAAATATGGTTTTGAAAACAAAACCTAAACATGATGTTTTTTAGTGATAATGTTCAGATTTATTTCTTCATTTATTTCGTGTTGTATTTTTTTCTCCCCCCACTGTCAGTTTTTCGGTTTCAACTCTCCGTCACTGTTTTGGCGTGGAGAGGAGGTGTTTGAGGGATGGGGCAAGGAGAGCCTGACTGACGTATAATCTACATACTAATGAGAGACCGTCACTCTTCACTGTTCCTGAACCAGCCGTTCTCTCGTCTGGCATCACCGCAAACCTACAGCGATGACCTCCACGAGTTCACCTGGAACTCTGCTTCTCTCTGCCGTTGTTTGCTCACACAGAACCGGG
>JAVQJD010047430.1:0-12877 GCA_036023655.1 Nannoperca australis | reverse complement strand
GAAATTAAGAGTCTCTGAATCACCAAAGTCTTTTGAGTATTTATTAAGCTTTCTGCAGAAAGGTCCCGTTGATGTGCACTCAAGGGGTGTCACAGTCAAAAAGGGCCCGGAAGAACCTGGTTACACTGTCTTTATAGGAAGCCAGTATGTGAAGGTAGCAAAGCCAACACACGTTAGCAGTCAGATAAGGAATTCCATAACAGAATGAATTCTCCAGGGTTAGCAAGGACAGACAGAAGGACAGTTTCATGGCAAGAATGCTCAAGAGGCGGAGATGAAGTCATCATGATACAGATTAATATGGGGATAGAGTGAATTTCCATCACAGCTATCATTCATTATCTATCTGACTCATTCAAATGGTGTTGTTCATATCAATTATTATATTGTGTAGATCAACTGTGCTTCATGTCCAGACTGTTGTTTTAGGTCTTCACATCAGCTGAAAAAATATTTTATTTACTGTAAAAATACACAAGGATACTTTTTTAATTCCAAGCAAATTCCACAGTATCTTTTATTATTTATCTTGTGACTTGTGTACATAAATAATGGCATAGTATTGAGTAAGGCATGTATGGCCATGTGCATTCAACAACACATTTTTTGATAGCGTAATCCTCAGATTAAGTTATTTTAAGTGATTTATGAGACTTTAATGTGTTGCTCAGCAATATGACATTCATCACAGCATAATGTATTATCATACATCTGCACTACCTTAATGCTCCTGGGACTGTGTCATAGAGGACCCCACCAGCAGAGCCTAATGCAAATGGCAATGTGCATCTGAAGGTGATATACATTTAATAGGGTTCCTTGAGCCTTAGACAGGACAAATGCATCATGACAGTGAAGGAGAGGAGTGGAATTTGTGCTGTAACAATGATTCATTAAACTTATTTTATAGTTAAAAGTAAAGAGGATATGCTCTAAAAAACATTGTTGCATGTAAATATTTATTTCACCATGTCTGGGCTGTTTCTGCACGTCACAATGTGACTTACCTTGCTGTGGCCTCTCCAGCCTATGGGTGGTGCTATTTTCATCTTTCTTGATTATAGTGAGTGAACAGAAAGGCCCACACAGGGAGGTGAGTAAGCTCTCGTTTAATTCAATATAATGAAATTATACAACCAGTGGTTAAAATCATAAATGAGAACCATATAGGCTACATGTCTGTCTCTTTAGGAAAACAGGTTGTGCTTGTTTTACACACTCAGTTCATGGGGAATATGAGAAATTACATTTTCTCTTGATAAGGGTCGGGGTTCGGGAGTGGGATGGATGCTTTTTCATTTCAGTCCAGGTCTCACAACCAAATATTTCATATCCCATAAACGATCACTCATAGCCTGAATGCCCATGTGCTGTAAAGCTCACAGAGCAGAAATAGACGGTTGTGTCAATTTCTTAACAAAATAAGGCAGTCTCTTCATGTGCTCTTCCTGAGGAGAGACTGAATGGAGCGTACCCTCTGTTTATGTGTGAGGTAACCATGAAAATACTTAATTATTATAGTAACAACACATCGTTATCATTGTCATCATTGACAGCAACTTCAACAGCTTCGTCCTCCTTATCATCAACACCACATGTCATGGATAGGTCATCTTCATAAAATCGTCTGAACAACATTTGAAAAAGATTAAAGAGTTAAAAGCCAAGCATCATCATGAGGCTGGATATATACTGGTTTTAACAGTACAGTACACTGACAAAAATAAAGACTCAAATTATTAGAGGACGCACAATATATCATATCTGTGTATGGCAGGTGAATACATGTAAAAACTCTAGGCCGTCTCTTCGTCTATCTCCCTCCCTGTTTCTGAGTGGTTTCCTGTTCTTCTATGCTACCAAACAGAGAGAAGTCTGGGTCTGCATGCGAGAACCCTCTTCTTATATGTCTTCTGAAAAGAGATTAGATGAGTATAAGAGGGGAGGAGAGACGAGATGTTTTCACCTCCCTTAAAATCCATTGGTTTCCTGAAGAATACAACCAATAGTTTCCCGTGTTTTTCTCGCTTTTTGTTCCTTGATTCTTGCCTGCCAATCTCCCAAACGTCCGGACGAGACTTGAAGAGGAGAAGATCTGTTAAGTGTTACCCGCAATACTTTTAATACTGCTTTGAAAGCACAGGCAGGAGAGGGAAGATTAATTTAAGATTATTGTGACTCTCCTGTCTTCTCTTCTTCCTTCCCTTCTTTCAGTGAGTGAAATGCGAGCTCCTTCTGCATTTCCTTTCTCCTTTTCTTCCTCACCCTCTAGAAGTCCATGGACATAGAACGCTGTTGTGGGTCAACCATGATGGTACTGTTACGGGCGCTGTTGCCGCGGATACCGAGGGTTCCGCAGGCTCCTGCCATCCCACCACCGATACCTCCAGCGATGCCGCTTGGCCCCGCCATACCCATTCCCCCTGCCATTGCCACTCCTCCTGTTATCCCCACTGCTCCTCCAATCCCTCCTCCTGCAATCCCTGAAGCTCCTCCTCCTCCCATTGCTCCTCCACCGGTGGCTCCTCCTCCCACTCCTCCTCCACCACGCCCATAAATCTCACACGGTATCTCCTCTGTGACGCGGTCCTCAATGACCTGCTGGTCGCAGTCGTGAGTCTGTGAGTGCTGCTTGTAGCCGTAGCAGCTTTTCTTGTAGCTGGCCGTGGAGTTGAAAGTCTTCATGGGTGGAGGCTTGGAGAAGTCGTTGTGGTAGGACAGCTCCATTGAGCTCAAGGTGGTGCGGCTGTGCTTCATACTGCCGCCGCCGCCGCCGGTAGCCACTGAGGCTTGAGAGCCGCAGTGGTGCTCGTGGACACAACGGGACATGGTGGAGGAGCGCCTCAGCTTGTGGAAGCTGTCCATCTCCTCAGACAGGTCGGCTAAATCGGACGATATCTCCTTGTCACGTAGAGAGAAGAGCTCGTAGTGTGGTGGGTCGAATACCTCCTGGAAGCCCGCCTTGTTGAAAACACCGGGCCGGCGAGCTACGACCTTAAAAAGAAGAAGATCCTTTCAGACAGTTACATTTTAGTGATTAGCATGCAACTAGTTTTCACACAGACATAGTCAAGACATTAAGTCAGATTTACAACTGTCAAAAACACAATACATGTGCTACTTTAACCAACATAGTCCAACATAAACAGAGTTTTTGCCAAAATATCTCTATTTGCAGCTCGTATATTGCACCATATTGCACTTGTTTGCTAGTGTATTTTTTACCCCTATATAAAACTTTAGAGCCACAAATCTGCACAATGTTCAGCAGTCACACTGGGCAAAATCCATTACAGAGGTGTCAGCACTGTTTCAGTAGCCCCAATACACTAGCCATAACAAAATGGGCGTTGGAAATCACAAACTGAAGTAAAAATAGACGAGGCAGGTTGATCTTGAAACTAAACCTTTACTATGATACTGCCACAGCCTCTCTGTCCCTCTTCTCCAGCCACATTTCCCAGACCCCCTCATTACAGTTTTCCATCCATCCATCAGATGCCCTCAGACTTTCTCTCCTTTCCCCATCACCCCACCATCAACACACTACCTCAAAACATTCCCTACCTGTCCAACTTTTTCACTAGACTTATTCATTAACCTGCTCACCTCTTCTCACTTTCCTCATCAGTCACTCATGACAATTACCAGCCCAGATCTGTGTTTTTTCTTTCAACCTTCTGTCACCCAAACCTGGACCTGAACCTGCCTACCTGCACGCTGTTAACATCAATAAATCACTGAAGTCATCCTGCTGCCTCCTCTGTCTGCATTTGGGTCTTTCCCCTGTTGCCCCCTCTCTCTCACCGGTGGGACAGATACATTACATTATTTTGATATGTGAGGTGTGTAATGGTGTAAAATTCAGGGGGGATTTAGCTTTTCTTCCCCATCTCCAGAGCTACACGTGCCCCCATCTGGTCTTGAATCCCACCATCGCTTTCAATTATGTGTCTCTTCTTCCCTGGCTCGGTCTGCTTTCCTGCTGAACCACAAGGTCAGCCACGAAGGATGAATTACCTTTTTCCTTGGCTGCTTCATCTGGACCAGGATGGAGATGATAAGAAGAACCAGAACTATGCCCGATGAGACACCAATGACAGTGCCATGGGTCTTAGTGATCTGATGAAAAAGCCCCTTAGATCGCTTCTCTGGAGGGGGAAACAGAGAGGAAAGAATAAGAACAATAAAGAAAGGGATACAAAGAAAAAATACAATACCAACCCTGAAAACCTTCAAAAAGAAATCCTAATTAACCATAACCACCTCAACCGGGAATAGTTGGCGGAAAGAAGACGATCACCTTTGCAATGGTTTTCATCCCATGGGTAGACACAGTTCTGAACCCCATTGCACACCAGGGAGTTGTTAATGCACATGTTACTGTGGCAGAAGAATGTATTGGCTGAACAGGGAGCTGCAGGCAAAAGACAACACACAGAGATAATGGAATTTAGAAAAAACAACAGGAAAACAGCTGTTTAACAGTGCTGAGTAAAAGATGAGTACATTGTGAAAAAGACTGGAAGCTATTTTGATGACAATAACAAAAAAAAACAGATATATAAATAATAAAAGATCAATAATTTGGCTGTTAAGATCTCTAGCGGCATGTAATAAAAGATATAATGTTCTATTGTTTCTTGATGTCTAATGGAGACGGTCCACACCAGGCCATACATCATCATTTCCTACAGACACAACATCAGGGGGTGATGAGGGGAGGAGATGGCAGCTTCACTGAGCTGTAGCCTTCATGTCAAGGGTTTGAGAAGCAGGGTGGGGGGTGGGTGGGCTGTAAGGGTGGAGAGTTGGAAAACTCAGGAGTAGGCAGAGAGGAGGATTGTGGTAAAGGCAGGGGGTGGGGTGGCCATTATGGGGTGCAGATGGTCAGGCAGGTGCCGTGAGACACCCCACATTAAAGTGACTGTTAGCGTATCAAGGCTGCGATGGCAGAGACAGAGATGACTAGTAATTGATGCTGGCTGCTGGGCTCAGGAGATCGATGCACTGCCAGTCAGAAAGAAGAGCTTCAAAGCCGAGGGAAGATGCAGAAGCCTGGCTGTTGTAATATAAGTACCTCGAAGTTGGTTGGTTGACAAGCAGTTGCGTAACATCTCTAACGTGTCCTATAGTGTGATTTCTTTTCCCAGGCCTGAAGAATTGTGCAGCAGGCAGGGTTACCATCATACCATCATTACCACTGGGTTTGTGGTTGAGAGTTCTTTTTTCCGCTTTGTTATATTGGAGGGTGCACAAGATTCAAACACAGACCGCCCATATAACTATCACATGAGCCGTCGACCGTGTTTACTAGTTTCAAAGTAATCTTAATTATATGGAATCAGATTTGTGTCAAAAAGCACCTAACAAAACTTGTTAAATATCAAACAATAATAACAATTTAAGAGAGAATAAATCCCACTGAAGCAAAAGAAATGTCAAGTAAAATATGTAAATGTTTGTAACAAACAGATTATTTGTGTAATGGTATTATACTTTTGTGTTCTGCTCCCTGTGCTCCTTTCTTAGTGATAAGACTTTTGCCCTCACAGTCTCTTTACACGACCTCCTCTCTACCACGGAAGCTGAGTCAAAAGGTTTTTTTTCCTTTTCTTCCTGATTAGCCCATTATGGACAGAGAACGCTTGCAACCTCACGGTCGCTTCCAAATGGCACTCGCACAATGCAGAAAAAGTACAGTATTATATTCAACCTGTCTCTTCACTCCTCCAAACTGTCCTTCTTTAGCTCTTTTGACAAAAAATGTCCACCTCTCGTTTTCTTCATACGCACAGGCTTTAGCAGCCTCAGACACACTCTCTGAGTCTTTATCACAGCTGAAGCAGACAGCAGTTCGCTCCACCAGCTTCGTCGCTGCTCCGAGGTCCACTGTGACGAGTGCTCTCAGCCTCCGCCTCCCTTTCCCCCCCATGCATCCTCTGCCTCAGGGTTAAATCATTTTGACAAGACATGTATATGTGTGTGTAAGGGTGTGTATGAAATAGTGTGCTGGAGTGTCCACCCCATCTATCTCCCAGTGAGCCTGCAGACGGGGTCGCTCCCCTGACACTGTGATCACTTCCAAACTGATTATGCGTCTGCCGTCTTCAAAATGTAGCCTCTTGTAGGGTGTCAACCACGCTTCCCCCTTTCACCCCCACTCCCCTGTGTGTGCGTGGGTGTGAGTGAATGTGTGTATTTGGGGAAGTTTTAATATGTCTGGTCCGAGGGGGGTTCTGTGAGAAGATAAGAGCACATTAAGGATGATGGAGTGCGAAAGGCAAAACTCATCTTGTTGTCTGAGTGACAAAGATTAATGGTTCTCTCTGACCTCCAAGCAGACTTCAGTCGCTGACTCTGACCAAATAAAGTTTGGGAGTTATTCAAGAGACTTCAGACGTCTCTGAGATGAACTGTGTGATCAGAATTAATGAGGATCCAAATGGTCTTAAGGACTCGCAGAGTAAAAAAACAAAAAACAAACAAAAACCCACACTTGCTGAATTTAAAAGGCCATTAAGTTCTGACTGCAGTGGTTATGGGTTTGCTGATGAAAACAACATTAGCATTCACCCAGGGTTTGGGAAGTGTGCAGGAGAATGTGGCAATTAATATCTCAGCCTATCCAGGCATTTAATGAAAATATTATGGTATGCTAACAGAAAAACTGTATGGCATAGCAATTCCTGCTACTTTATGTGCAACCTTTGTGTTTGAAAGTTTCGAAAATGATGAAGCCTAATGTATAATTACTTCCAGTAGATCCATTAACCCTACTCAGCTATTCTTTTTGCCCAGATAGATAAGTCCCTATTTTCCTGTTGTAAGTGACCTATAATAAGCACAGTATCATGCTGTGACATGCATATTGAGAAATGATTCAATTCTTTCAGTTATTTACAAATGCTGGAGTAAATAATTGGTTTTCTCATATCTGTGCTCGAAACATGGCACAGTGTAATTAGCTTTCTTAGTCACTGCTGATGCTGGCTGAATGCAGGATGCAATAAATCAATTGTTTTTGTGTCTGTTTCTACGTATGGGCGGATCATGTCGTGGCTGTTACAGTAAAGTAATGACAATTGGTGACTTTCGTTGTAGTCCATAACAGAGAGTTACAGAATCATACGGGGAAAAGGAAGCTGTTTGGTTTTTCAGTGATCTCCATACTTCTAAATGCATTCAGACCAAACTTCAACAAGGACGTGAGATAAACAAATAGCTCAAAATCAATCTGTATAACACCAAAGAGGCACTCAAGGAAGGTAGCTCTTCCTTTTGTTGTTGTATTAAGTGAAGACAGAGCTACAGAGAGCCACAATAGCAATAGCATAGTGTCAAACCTGTGAAAGAATGGCTTGAATGAGATATATATGGCCATGACAAGATGTAAGCGTGACACAATTTAACAGAAACTATGGAAAAAGATGGAAAAGCAAGATCCAGGCTGTGTTATGTTTTCAAAAAGACGAAGGCACCTACGATCAACAAAGGAGGTAAAGAGCATGCGAAACCGGCTGAGTCGGCTCTTCTCATCAGCCCACATTCGCACGACTCCCACACCGTTGTCCAGCATCACATCATTGGCCACGGTGCTGCAGAACTTGGCCTTGAGGTTCTCAATGGCGCTGCTGCCGTCGTACACGGCCACAAAGTTCTTCTTGCACTCATTGGAGTGTTCCATCTGGTACTCCATGAAGCGCAGGTAGACCTGCAGATACACAGGACACGCAGATCAATGTGGATCTGTAGTTTAGTTTTAGTTTCACCTCACAGCTGTCTAACCATAATCAGTAGCTGTCTCTTCATGATGGCAAATACATGAAAATGACGCATTTAATCAGTAAAATAAATATATCTGAAATAAACTTTAAGCCACCTTTAAGGAATAGAATTGAAACGATTAAGAGTAGAACCTTGTGATAGTTTCCCCAGTGCATGCTGGGATGGAAACAGAAGATACAGTGATGGGAAATGAATAATAACAAAATCTATATAATCAAAGTTGTGATGCAAGCAGGCCTCCTTCATGCCTCTGATAACTGTCTATTTAGAAAAATGTATCTGGTGGCCCCGTTTCAGGCAGGAAATGCCCAGTTTCTTCCCCTGAATATACCATTTCTCAGCAAACATCTTAACTTGTTTTAGTAAGATAAAGCACAGGTGGAACTAATAACATTAACAATAAGCATTTCCAGTTGGCGAGCACGTTCAGTGGGAGCGTGGAACTGCAGTGGGTTGTTATTAATGTTATTAATGACACCTGTTCTTATTTTCACATGTCAAAATGTCTGCAGTAAATAAGCTCTATTGAGATACAGCTTGTGTTCGTGCCCATGTCTTGCGTTTAGATACGCCTTTTGACTTTGACTTGTCATGGTAGGAAAAGCACAGGTGTTACTAATCACATTAACGACGGCTCCGTTCTGTTCAAGTGTCCCAGTAAGCCCCGACGGTGTGACAGTGAGCCAGCATGCACAAAACCAGGACCCTGAAACTGACAGAGCTAAATGAAATTCAGCCCTCATTAGTTTCATAATTTGCTCGTGCTTTTCATATTGTGACATGTCATAGGCCTAGTTCAGACTGCCAGCCCAAACAGCGCTGTGTGGCTGCTCTATCCTGCAAACTTGAATGTTCATTTGCCAACATGACTTAACCGGGGTTGACATGGGCGCTGAAATGAAAAGAAAGAGGTTCTGCAACACACGTGCTGCTCAGGTGGGCGGTGTGGCCCGGCTGTTACACAACATGTGGTTTGCGCCTGTCCACTAGAGGTCCTCGGCGAGATCCTCACCACTGTGACCAGCCACCTGCCTGCACAGCAGCTTCTTGTTAGTTAGCCTAAACGTAGAGTGGTGTTACGTTTCAAACTGCACGGCAAGTCATTACAAAATAAATATCTTCTTGTAATTACTTGCTAAAATTGTGTGAAGACGTGAAATCAGCAGTAATGACACGATACAATCTTGGCCGTAGCAGGTCAACAACTTGGATGAATCTTGAACACATTTAGCACACAGACACCTGTTACCATGCAGCAGCAGTTAAGTAGCTGCTCTTATACTGCTGCAGAGTGTGCTGCTCAGTTCCTTCTGCTTCGTTGAGCTAATATCTGGCTAGGCAACTAAGGGCAGCTGCTAAGTTCAGATCCTGATTCACTGCTGCCTCACACAGCACATGCACTACCAGTGAAATGACTGTGGGGAGAGAGAGAGAGGTTTTAGGTAGAGCGTGTGTGAGTCATGCATGAATGTTTACACGTGTATGCATAATATATGTGTATACAAATAATACTTTGAGTGTATCATGTGTATGGGAAATTGCTCACAGTAATCTATGTGACAGCACATTATGTAATTTGTGTATGTATGTGTGCATCTGCAGTTTTATACTTAATTGGATGTGCATGAATTTGTGTGTGTGTGTGTGTGTGTGTGTGTGTGTGTGTGTGTGTGTCAGTATATTGTGGCCAGTGAGTAGCATAGGAGTGTGCTGATGACTCATTTAGTCATGAGGGAGAAGCAGAGCAGCAACGAACCAAAGCTAGCCAGGCTATGGTTGTAATTTCAATGGGATTTTGGATATCCACTCACAAATACCAGAATTTATGAGAACACATCACTAGGCTTTCCGTCTTGGCTTTAAATGTGCTTATGAATCTCCAGGGCCGTATTTTATAAATGAAATTTGCCTGCATTGCTTTTTTCTATACTGTCTCTACTACTATGTGCATTTACACTGCTAATACCGATTATGTATTCAATTACAACGCACAATACATACTGACCCTAGGTAGTAGCTATTTAAAATGAAGAAGTACCAAACATGGATTGAAAGATAAGATAGAAGAAACACATACCATCATTCCTGATGATTAATATGGCCCCTTGTACTGACCTTGGAATGAGGCGGAGCCCTGATGGTCCAGATACAGTCCAGGGCATCACCAGGCTTCACTTTCTCTTCCTCCTCCACCTGACTGGAGCGAATAATCCCATCCCATCCGCCGATTTCAAACTGACAGTCTGTAGAGAGTCAGAGGAAACGTGGAGGAAAGGTAAGAAGCAAAATCACAGAAAAGAAAGGAAAAAAGTACAGGAGTGAAGCAAGAAAGAAAAAAAAGGGAGAGAAATAGAGAGAGAGGGAGAAGAAAGAGCGGAAGATAAGACGGACAGACAGATGAAGCATTTTATTTAAAGAAATAAAGCATTAAAGATTGAATTGAAGTGAGCACAGCAGATTAGAATAAAGGACAATAAGAAGACAGAAGAACGAAGGCAGAGAGACAGAAAGGAAAGAGCAAGATAAAAGAGGTGTGTGTTCCTTCGTGTGTTTAAATGTGCGTGTACGTACATCCTTTCGCTTTATGTACAATTGTGTTCTTGTCAAGGTACATTGCCGCGTTCAGCATTCACGTCAGAGTGCAGAGATGGCCTCCGGTAAGCTTCTGAGCACAGAGGAGCTCTTCAAAGAGGATCGAACACAACCGGCGAAATACTGAAGAGCTTACCTGGGATGGGGTTTAGCAGTCCGCCCACGTGCAGATGGAAATCAGGGTCTGAAATGATAAGATTTGGGAGGCACATTACTCTCAATCCACACAGCAAAAATAGGTAAGCAGAGAACACAAGATAAGAGCCCATTAAGGCAGGACAGATAAAGCATGAAGGGGTCTGTTTGAAGCTAATATCTGTCGTGTGATGGGAGACACTGATTTCTAGGCATACTGGGTTTACATTCAAAAGGCTCTGATGTTGAACGTGTGTCTGCTGAAGAACCACAAAAGTGAAAGACGGAAGGCTATCATGTTTGGAAAACTGGAGACCTCACGAGCGACTTGTTTTCAGCCTTCTTTTGCTGGCAATCAACACAAACAAGACGGACAATGCACAAACATTATGATTTAGGAAAGAAAGGTAGCTTTTCTGTCACAGTAGCTGTGTTTCCATTCAATTTTAAATCAGATTTTAAGCGAACTTTTGAAATGTTGCAAAAAAATTATGCAAATTTGGCTACGCTGTAAATCACCCAGTAAACAGAGTAGTAGAGGTTGCAAACATATCTACAGGAGAAAATGGAGAGAGGTCGTCAGGAAGATGTTTTAATTGCTCTTTCGTGTCAGCTAGTACTGGCCATGTTTCAAGATAAATTAATGCAAAACGGTTAAGTGGAAACCCCTCCTCAATTATGTGTGTTAAACGTTTGCTACATCAGAACTCATTTCCCATTTAAATCTTTTAATCACCAAATTTTGCTGTTTCCATGCAGCTTTTCTAATACGTCAATGGAAACACGGATACTGAGCTCATCTTCTCCTCTATGTTTCTGGGAGACTTTGTAAAAGCAAACTACCTGGCACCAGCACATTTTACCCCAAACCTTTCATGTGTACAGTGATGAGCTTATATAGTCTGAGGGTGTAGTGTGGAGTTACATTTACTGCAAATACACAGTTTGGCTGGCCCTACCTGCAATGAAGGTGTATTTGATGCGGAAGCCAAGGCCCTCCAGCTCCTCGTCACTGGTGAACTTGACCCACATGAAACGTCCCGTGGATGTAACAAGGCCCGGGTTCTTTCCCCCACAGAAGCGATCAATGAGCGGCGAGAAGCCAAATGGCCCATCGCGGATTTCGATGTGATCGAAGCGGCACTCGAATGATGGCTCGATGTAGTAACTCTTGTCAAAAGCAAGCTGAATCCTTTGTCTAGGAAGAGCTTTGGTGAACAAGGGGGTGGGGAGAGAAAGGAAACAAAAGGGGGAAATCCGGGACAGGAATCAAATTAAATCTGGCTTCTGAAGGAAGTCTGCATGGTATTCTACAGCCTTCATTAATGTAGAGTCAAAGATGAGTTCATCTGGAATTTGAAGTTACTTGTAACCCACGAGCTGCGGGGAGAGCAGCTGGCTCAGACTGAAGGTGGAGGGTACTAAAGGCAACCAAAACCCTTGTCAGACAAACATGTCAGACAAACATCTGGCCTTGTCTATCTGTTAAAGCAATGGCTTTTGTGTCATTCAGACACAGCTGACTTTCACTGTATTGGCAGTTATTGTACTTATTTTAGTTTCTATATAATGAATTACTAATTATATAGTAAAAGCACCTGGGGAACGAGAGGGAGTGATCTCCCTGCTGAAGAACAGCACTGAGTTATAGCATAAAGGAAGAGTTTTCTGTCCTCTCACAGGCTGCATCACTGATCAATTTTAAAATGTTCCTTGTGCTGTTGAAGCTGTTACTATGCATTGCCAACAGACGAGGAGGTGGTTTGTTCCTTCTCACCAATACTTATTGTTGCACCTTTTAAATCTGATGCTCATATCCAACTAAACATCCATGACTGGAGGGGAACACTGAATAAACCCAATGAAATACCTGCTCTGACTTAACTTGCAAGCACAATTTGGTCTAGATGCTCTCTCAAAGCAGCACATAGAAGGATTACAGAGATTAAAATAGATGTTTAACCTAATTAGTTCACCCACACTTTGTCCAATTGTGGGAAATTGTGGCATTATATGCACATATCTGCATCTTTGAACAATGCACGAATTGAGCATTAGAGAACAGAACATCCAAAAACTTTACATTTATTTTAAACATCAACACAATGGTGCACATTCACATGCAAGCATTCACATGCAAGCATGCAGTCCCACAGTTGTGCACACACATCCACGAACAGAGACACAGCATGTCAGCACTGCTGTCTCTGAGGCAGGGAATCCAGAACATGCGATGAAATGCATTCAGTGCAATCACAGCATGAACCGTAGTTTACAAGTTAATCTGTCATGCAAATCCAGAGTATGTCTATATACTCTGGGGCCGGGGGCGGGGGGGGGGGGGGGGGGGGGGGGGGGGGGG
>JAVQJD010047422.1:0-21982 GCA_036023655.1 Nannoperca australis | reverse complement strand
TAAAAGGCCAAATGTATTTATTTACATTATAAAATAAAGGAATGTTGTATGACCAACCTACATATGGCTCAATACATCAGGTCATTAGTAAAATTTCAAAATAAAATAGATTCATTTTTATGCAATTTCCCCCTTGAGGGACTAATAAAGGTTTATCTTATCTTATCAGTTGCTTTGGATGAATTATTATATTCAACTGACTGATTGGGTTGCAAAGCTGTAGCAGCTAATTTCTGTTTTGTTGTCTCATTAGTGAACCTTGTTTTTAAATGTTCTGTTTTGTTTATTTTTTGTGGGTGTTTTGTGATCGTCACAAAGCAGTGTCCCAAAATGTGTGCATTTGCGTGTTCTTCATGTGTGAGTGTTTGGACACTTGCGGGAGTACCGAGTGGGCACATGCGAGCGTGTGTGAGTGCATGATGTCACCCTTTTCCAGTTGGGTAGTTTAAGAGGTCATGACATGCTCTGAACGGGCTCTGCAGTCGGTGAGAACACCAGGATGAGACGTGCTGTTGGCCTGTAGCCCTAACACACAATCAGAAACAATCGTGTAAACAGGTTGAGCTGGGTGCGCTTGCATGCTTTATAGGGATTTCAGAACAGAGAGGATTAAAACAAGTATGTGAATGTTAAATAATCATCTCTTATCACTCAGTCATGAATGCATTTTTATTGAGCAAATACGAATAAAAGTCAAAGTTTTATTACTACTGAGGTACTTTTTGATTTGTATATTATGTTCTTTTTAAACTTGTTAATGCTGTGCGCAGGCACGTTAAGAATATTTTTTAAAACACTTGCTGTGCAATAAATATTAGCACTCCTTCAATAGTCCCACTGAGGTGCTCTTGAGCAAAGCACTGAAACTCTGATTGCTGTAGTGAGCTGCTCAATGGCCAGTACTACGAGACTGTAATTATTTTTAGTAGCTTGAAATTTGAAGATGGGGAAGTATATGAATGTGGAGCTGAGTGTTGCTGGAAAACACTCATTAATCCTGCAGCAACATGTTTCAAGGATTAAATTACTCCGGTCTGAGCTGCACCTTCCTGTAAAAACTGCTAACCGCGTGTCGGGTCTTAAATTGACACTGAAAAAAAAAATAATTTTGAACAGTGTTTTTCTTATATAAGTTGAGTGGCAGGCCGGCCAAGTGGTTAGACACAAGAGTTTGGGGCCCGGGGCTGGAAAGAGTCCTTGAGCCATAGGGCGAGTCCTGCCAGCTTCAGGAGCGCTGCTCTGAAGCCGATTATGCTCTGACCATCCTGGATGGTGGAAAAATTCCTACATGGATTAAAAAAGTATCCCATCCCAACGGTAATATTATTAGTGGTGGGTTTGCTGTTGGAGCGAGGCTGAAGGAAACTGCCAGGGACATTTGGTGTTGAAATAAGAGATATGATTTCGATGAAGTGCACTGAACAAGTGGGCCAAGACGAGGAAACATTGGTTACATTAGGCAGGCTGATCTAGTGTGAAAGGAACTCAGAGGTCACAGGCAGAGACTAAGTATACTGCTTTGTGATCTGCTGTTGACACCCAGCATATTTACATGAAGTCTGATGGTTTTCCAACCAAATGCAGTTCTAGCTATGCAAGATGTTCCTTCTCACATTTAGGTGGGATTCAGATAAATCATCGCTGAGTAAAAAAAAAAAGCAAAAACCTATGTTGTAATTGCTCTTGTCATGTAAAACTCCAAAGTCTGTGTCACATAAGTGACAGATTAAGGCTGATGCAAAGCGCAGCCTTCTGCGTTTATAACTCATGTTACAAGTAATGGGAGCTTTCATGAAGGTACTTTTTGTAAACACATCAAGTTACATGACAGTGAGCACCAATGATATATTGTCTGATTATTGGCCTAGGTTATATACAAGTCATCAAGTCATGTAAATGTGGCTTATTGTGAATAATGTAAATGTCTGAATTTGCAGTGATTAGGTTTTTCGTGTGTGCATATAAACACACCATGCCGACAGAATCCTCGACTATGTCTGCTCGTCTCGGTACAGCGAGGGGAAAATGAAGCTTAGCTGCAGTCAGCACCCAATTAAGTTACTGTCGCCAGGGTCATTTGTTATTCCCAAAAATGACAGGACACTTAACTCTGCATTTCGCATAGCAGTTCAGCAGAAGGACAAAGGCGGCATGAAGCTTATTGCTAAATTGTTTTGAGATCAGCTTGTATGTGGAAGCATGGATTTGCCTCGTCAGCCAGCGGGGGTGGACTGACCATCTGGAGTAGCAGGATTTTCCTGGTGGGCAGTTTTACCTGTAGCTTTACAGCGAGTCCAACAACACGAACCCCAAAAGACCAAAACATCGTCTGCTTCAGTCATCGCTGGATTGGCTGACCGACTCCATCTCACCTTCCCTGTCAGCTTCAGTTTAATGTTTGTTGAGTTGCTGTGATGTACTGTATGTCTTACAGTGCTGTATGTCTGCCCGAGCCGAGTGTTTCATCCCAGTTTGCAACAGCGAGTCAATATATTCCAGAAATGACAGGCTTGTTAGTGTCCAGAGTTTTGTTCACACGGGACTGCTCTTCCACATGTGATGCTCACAGTGGTGAGCTCGCCGTGTTTCATCTTTGAAGTAGTCAAATTCCTCCAAGAGGAAACAGAATTTGGATGATTCAATTTGTTAATTAGATTCACCAGAAGATCTAATGGAAAGATGTCCAGATTGAAAAAGACTGTTGAATGGAAGTTATGTTACTAATATTAAAGGGCATCGAAGCCTTTGTAAGATTAACATTTATGTTTGTTGAAGTTAAATAGAATTAATTCTGTGGCCGTGCTAATAATAGTTAAAATAGTTTATTGTAAGGATATGTTGGAGGAGGCTGGTTGTCGAATTAGAATTTGCACTTAAGAAAACAAACATCAAACTGTGGATTCCCATTGACTTTCTGAATGTCTGCTTCTCCTTAGTTGTATAGCAGTGGGTATTGGTGTAGCAGTAGTAGCAAACTGCCTGCCTCTGGCCCCCTCTGTTTCAAGTCCTTTTCTCTCCTGTGATCACCCAAACAGCAAAAACCACCTGCTGTGTTCCCCTTCATGCCCAGCTGCTGCTGGAAAGGCAGAAAACAAAACGAGAAAAGTAAAAAAAAACTGCTAAGAAGTTTCAGTTTCTTTTGGCGGGCTCCTCTTTATTGTAAGGGGAAGACTCTTCTCTCGAGCTATGATAAATGAGCACATACTGTTTAAGTGTTTAAGGACCGGTTAGCCACCTGGGCTAATTTATCTCCCAATGTGTCTAAATGCACAGTTCATGACTGTTACCTCTCTGTTGTGGCCTGACATGGTTTTATTAATCTGGCAGTAGATCTGAGTGAGCCCTCATTTTATAGGCTGCTTCCTGTGGAGCTAAATTTATGTTTTGAAACAGGCTGTGTTTTTTTTGTTTGTTTCCCCCTCTCCCAACAGGCAGCTTAACGGTCTCTGGTAATTTTAAGGCATTTATTTAGCAGAGTTCTTAAATGGTTTGTTAGCATTCTTAGCATCCGTCCTATTAATACCCACAGGGTATGAAGGGCACGACTACCTGCATGTTAAGTAACAAAGAAAAAACGACCCGCTAAACTTAAAAAAATGCCAGTGTTTATTTAAATACAATCATTAAAACGAGTGTATCGATGTACCTCTAATTCTCCTACTGCTCCTTTAAGCCTTTTTTACTTTCAAAGCATTTCCTCCTTTGATCCTGCAAAAAGCGAGTCCAACCCCACTGTGTTCGCTTTCCCACTCCCCATGTCCACAGGAGAATGAACAGTCTGAAAACACAGCTTCCTTTTTAAAGACAGATCTGACTGAGTTCAAAGAAAAAAGTTCTTTTGGAAAGGAAAAGAAAGAAAGAATCAGCAAAAAGGATGAATGTGGAAAAAATAAATCAGGGTTGTTTTTTGGGTTTTTTTTTATGGGGAAATGAAAGGAAGTTAAGAATCAGAGAGGTATACAAGATTTCATAAAAATGAAAGCTGTTTCAGGAAAGGTGATGTTTTTCTTACATCCATTCATACACGCTTTGCCTTTCAGAAAGCACTCCAACAAGTGAAGAGGTGTGAGTGTTGATATGATATTTACATTTTAAACTGATGCTCTCATCCACAGCGGTTTGCCATGAGTGCAGCTTTAGAGTGCCCTCCCGGTTCCTTAATCTGTAATATTCCCTCAACACTCAAACAATTCTGTCGGAAGGGAAGCTGGCAGAGGAAATAAAATGAGTCCGAAAGCAAAGTGAGGGTTTTAGGACTTTTAAGCCGGGATCATATTGAAGCTAGTGAAAGCAGACAGGGGTAGATTTGAGGGAAGAAAGCCGAGGGATATCTTGATGAGACGCAGCTTTAAGGTTATGAGTGAAGTTGCAGATTGACTGCTGCAATCTTAAAGGGAATTGGAAGGTAATTACAGTGCTGAGGGAACATGAGAGATAAGAGCGGAGGCTTGGTGGGAAGGAGGAACCAAACATTTAGTAGGAGGAAGGCCAACAAGATTAAGGAAAAGTTAAGGGTGATGGCCAAGGTGAAGCACTTGGCAAGAGTTCAGTTAAGGGGTTAGAGGAAAAAATCGAAGTGAATGGAGTTTAGTGTGTTTTTGTGTGTGTGTGTGTGTGTGTGTGTGTGTGTGTGTGTGCGCGCGCGCTTGCATTTACCTAGATTTACATTGGGCTAAATGCTAATGTTTCTACCACAGAGACCTAAAAGCACCCTGTCTTCCACAGAACACGCCAGCAAGGACAAGGCAAAAGACCGAGAGGAGAGGGAGAAGAAGAAGGTCAAAGACAGAGAGAAGGAGAAGAAGAAGCACAAAGTGATCAACGAGGTCAAGAGGGAGAACGGAGAAGTCAAGCAGCCGATTAAAGGTTGGTGGAAACGTGCATACGCGCAAACCAAGTGATTTAAGTTTTTCATTGCAGATCACCCTGTTCTCCAGCAAACAGTCAAAAACCAAAAAGGATTCAATTTACAATGATATTTTAAATGGGAAAAAGCCCCTTCTAACGCTTGAAAAGTGGCAGTTTTGCTCAAAAATAGGCATCAAAATTGAGCTTCAACGTTCATTCTTGACTTTGGAAACAGCAGCGTGACAAAAAAAATCAATACAAGGTCCACTTACTTAATGTATTCGAAGCTCACAATCAAAGTTGTTTCAGGTGGTTTAGTTGTTGATGACATGACTCACAGAAAGTATGGAAATTCGGTCACGTGACAACAGGTGGTCGTATATGGGGGAGAGATTGTTGCAGGCCTTAAAGGATATTGAAAAGTCTTAAATGTATTAATTTGCCAAGATCCAAAATCCTTTCTCTTTCCTGCCTGAAGGATCATTATTAATGATAAAATGTTTTTTTGTGTTATTGTTGTGACAGCGGATTGTTTTGCGCAGGAGGTTGTTCAATCCTTTCAGTTAGCACCATCACATCTACGTCGCTGTCACTGCTGCTAGTTACGGCAGCTAGGAAGCGTATCAACTCCTAATGGGCAAATGTCGGTTTAAGCAAAAACTTAAATTAATCAATAATGTTTAATTGGTTAATTAATAAAAGGTAAAATATCATTCTGTGTAGTATTAAAAACATCTGAAACCCACCCTGCAGAAACCCTGGTATATACAATTTTTAAAAATGTGACTTGATGTGCCCAAGACATGTTGTGATACGATATTGTTACTGTCATGGTGATGTTACGACTGTTATCTGGGTAGGTAGGTTGTGTTTTATGGGCTTTTGGTTCACTCATTTGTTAGCAGGAAGAAGCTGACATCATTTCCCTCCTCACCAAACACAAGAGGCATTTATGTCATTCTGTCCAGTTACAAACGCACGCAGGCGTCGCAGATGTTGCACCGAGTCGCACTTAGAGCCTCAAATTATGTTTCCACTGGGTGGTGTACAGTAAATCATCATTATGTTCGTAAATACAAGCAGCACACACACAAACACACACACAACTGCTCAGCATCCCAGTGGGTGTTGAAAAAATGCTAATACCGCAGGGTCGCTGTAAAAAGGCCCAACATAGCACATTGGGACAGTTGTTGTGACTATTTTATTAGTATTTTTTTCTTTGAGAATTTGATCCCCGGCATTGGGTTGACCTTTGCACTGTGCTGCTTCTCACATGGAGAATTTATGCTTAGGGTTTATTTAGTCTGACCTATGGTAGCTAGCATTGTAACAGGAGAACCTGAGAGACAAGCCAGGGTAACTTGACCTACCCATGTATCTAGTTCCTGTCTCTCTCTCTCTCTCGGTCTGTCTCACTTTATCGCCCCCTCTGTTTTGCTGTTTTTCTATCTTTCCCTTTTGTGTCTTTCTCACTTGTTCTCGCTTTACTTCAGGAATGTGTTTAAAGTGTGAGTCATACCAAAATAAATGTAAGAAAAACACTAGGAAAAGACTCTTAACATTAACAGTGACAGTGAGAAGAAACACGTCATAGTTGGTGCTTAAATGACAAGCACCAACTATGCTCAACTAATTGATTAGTTGACAGGCGGAACACTAATCGACAACCATTCTGACAACTGACTAAATATTTAATTTATTTATTTATCAGAAAAGAAATCATTATACATTGAATTTGAAGACATCACCTTTGAATCTTTTAGAAATTTCAATTGGATATTTTTGCAATATATTTTGGCATTTTATACACAAAATGAATAATTTATAATATTAATAGTTGCAACCCTAAACGTGGTTGTCTTAAGTTTATATTTCTCTCTCCTGCTGTGTGACTTATGTGTTGAGACCAATATCAACAAAAATATGGTTGATATTACTTTTTTAAAATTACTTTACATACATATTTTTGGCAACGAACCCCTAAAATGTTTTATTGAACAATTGTGAAAAACACACTGTATGTACTGAGGCAGGATATTGTACTGTTTGTAAACAGCATTTGAAAAAGATAACGGTACATTATGAACAGGAAACTCCATTGCAAGTTAAATCATCGACTTCCTTTAACCTCTTGACAGTAGTGAATTATTTGCAGAGCCCTGTGACACAATGTCCGTCTCTCTCTCTGTGTACTTGACCTTTTTAGACACACACTAACATACGTTCATGGATGCCAATTTTATTCTGATTGATTTGATTTGTCCTAAAGCTCCAGTCAGGCTCACGTAGGCTCTGTGCTGGTATGTCTCTATGACCACACTGCGACATTTCAAGGACTCAGTAAAGGCATTGGCCACACACTGGCCAGCGGATGGCAGATGGAAATTACAGACGGATAATTTCGCCCACCCTTTCAATCTTTGGAACGGGCGGGCAACGTTGGCTCATCTTCTCAATATGAGTGTGGTGTTAGGACGAATTGGAAAGGTGAATTGAGAGAGCGCAGGAGGCTGTTAAGAGTCTGCAGTCATCCTGCTAGAGACCCCCCTATTTAATCATGCGTGTTTACGATAATAGAGACACACCGGGATGCAGGGTGGGATATTGAGTAAGAGTCATGAGAGAAATGGGGAGGGGGGCTTTTCCCACCAGAGTAGTTGTAGTAATAGTACTTCATCAGAGAGTGTTAAGTTTGCAAATGCAAGGAGTGACATTGTCAGGGAGTGGAAATTAGAAATCAAATCAGAGAGAGAGTGTGAAGTTTACAGCTGAAAAGGGCGACGGAGAGAGAAGCAGCCGGAGGAAACGTATAGAAAATCAATATGCAGCAAATGGCTATTCTGACAGTAAGACTGCTGTACTACCACTGATTTGTTTACGTGTGTGAGAGTGTGTCACACCTTAAACTGATATTGATCGACAGTCTAGCCCATTCTCGTGTGTGTGTGTGTGTGTGTGTGTGTGTGTGTGTGTGTGTGTGTGAGCAAAAGAGGGTGATCCCAGTTTGTACACACCTGGCAGTTGTTGTTTTTATGTGAGAGGAACATAATCCATAATTTTTTACGTTTCAATGATTAATAATAAAAATATCTGGCAAATGAATCAATAATGAAAATAATCTTCTTGATAAGCTGGCATTTTGGTTCTCTGACCATGAAGTTAGAAATCAGATTCAACGTTGAACTCAGTAATTAGATTCAAGTTTAGTCAAATGTGAACGATGATTGTGGATAAGGGCTGTAAAACTGTTATGTCATTTGTAAGGGTTTTCATGTAAGAACAGCCGAGATTCATAAACTTGCTTCCCCTTTGCTTCAGTTTGTGAGAGATGTCAGATTTGTCAGATCCTGATGAAAAAAGTACAATTCCAGGCCTTTCAAACACTTGCAAGTGTGTTCAAATTTAACTTTCAACTTGACTTTATTATCCCCAACGGGATATTTGACTTGTAGATCAGAAACGTGAACATAGAACATAATAAAATACACAAAACATGAAGAATAAAAATGCGCAACGACATATGCTAAAGCCCACCACACAAGCTCACATAAGACAGAATACATGTACATGTGGAGTGTCTCTTTCACCTACCTGAAATCGCAATACACCACAGCGAGAGGAGCCACCGCTGGAAGGCTATTATTACAAAAAAAGATTTATTTGCACGATCTATATTTGATATTTGCAAACACATGAAACTGAGAAATTTCATATCACCATCACAATGTCCAATAAATATATATATCTAACACCTCACATGTTTTCTCCTTATCGCGCTGCTCTTGTGTGGAGTGATGAAGGTTAAGGTGTGCGTGTGTGTGTGTGTGTGTAAAGAGAGAATTGGGGGAGGGGTGACTTGTGGCTTAAAGAGCTTTTGGATTAGTAGCTTGGGTGTGTAGTACTGCAAATACCCTCTTGCCATTGCTGTCTTTATTGCTTGCTCTCTCCCTCTCTCTCTTACACACACACATCATGTTCCCCTCTCTCTCTCTGCTGTTTTTCATTCTGTCTCTCCTGCCTGCCTTATCTGGCGTAGAACGTGCGCAGGGTACAAACTAGACTGAAAGTGTGTGTGTGTGTGTGTGTGTGTGTGTGTGTGTGTGTGTGTGTGTGTGAGAGAATGAGGTGGTAGCTGATATTTGAATTATGCTGAGGCAGCAGCGCCCCTATCAAAGTGACTCACGTGTGTGCGCGCACACACATACGGTATACTATGAATGTATACATGTCCACGTGTTTACACAACCGCTGGGCAAGAATGAAATAGCCAGCAACACGTTTGCAGAAAGATGTCAACAGCTCTGACACACACACACACACACACACACACACACACACACTAATAGACACACTCACAGACAAATACATACAGTAGCACTGTGCATAAATTTGCGTGCTCTGCTTTGTCGTGCCTCAGGCATTCAAGAGACGGTCTACCATTTACAGTATTATCTCCGTTCAGATATGCCACTCGAAAGCTTGTTTTATGGATTAGTCATATCTGCTTTTCTCAAAGGATTCCATTTCTTCAATTTATTTTATGTATGCACCCCAGGAGATGCACGCCATCTGGGAAAAGCTATGAGTCATCTGTCTACACCTAAAATAGTTAGGGCTCATTATTTTCACTTTAATTGTTTTTAATAGGGGAATTATTAGGTATCATCAGTTTGTGTGGATGATTTAAATAAACTGTGAAAATAAATAATCTGGGTGAAAGTCTTGTATTTTACTCTGTATTGTTCCTTTCCAGACTCTGGAGCATAATCAGCACCTCGTTTACAGTTTTCCTTATTTTTCTCTTCACTTTTTCTTTTACTGTTGTGTTGTGTTTTCTGAGCTTTCGTTGTTGCAAGAGGAGCTAATTCACTGTAAAGTGCAGTGGAAAGTATCTAGCAGGGGATTGAAAAGGGATGAAGATTGGTTTGTTGATCCATCACACATCAGACATCAGACTTGAATAGATTTTCTTACAAAGCTTGCATGAATGATGTGTCTCCCTACTCCCTTTAAACCATTTCAAAATGACGTTTTTTGCTCCTTTTAGAATGTTCTCTTTGGAAAAAGCCTCTTCCCTCTAAATAATATGGCCCTTCTCTCTGTCTGTCTGTCTGTCTCTCTCTCTCTCTCTCTCTGTCACTGTCACTGTCCAGATGAAAAAGAGAAAGCCAAGATCAACTCAGAGGAGCTGCAAACAAAAAAAGTGAAGAAGAAAAAGAAGAAGAAACACAAAGAGGGGGAGAAGCACAAACGAGTGAAGATGTACCACCGCTCCTGCCAAACCATTTGTGCTGGTCTGCTTCTCCTCCCGTCGTCCTCTCCACCCCCCGCCTCTTCTCCTCCGTCCTCTAATCCCACGCACAACTCTTCCCTGTCTTCGTTTAAGTCCCCTCTGCCCGTTTACCCTCCACCCAACAATAAAACTGCACATCTTCAGCCTTCCTCGCCTCCCCTCGCCCCCAAGCCCCTCTTTGACGCCTCCCTCCACAACTCTCCATCGTCCTCCATCAGGACCCCGCAACCTTCCCTGACCAAACACCGGCCGCAGTGCACCTACCCTGGCATGGCGGGCCTGCAGTTTGCCCCGTACATCCACATAGAGAACCAGCCCAACGGAGGGGCCCTGGTGGCCCACGCCTACACGTCCCAGCTCTCCTCGCTCTCCACGGGCCAGAGGCAGAGATTTGCTCAGGAGTTTGTCACCTTGGCTTTCAGCGAGGACTCATCACAGGTACGCCGTACATATTGATCACATTGATTTGTGGATGGTGAGTTGAATTGAGCACTTTAAACCCATCAAATTAGTTTCATTTGTAGATACTCCTGAAGTAAAACAGCCTAAAAACATAAAACATTTTTTTATGTTATTACTATCTGTTGTTTTCCAGGCAGCTCATTACGTCATGGGAATTGTCCACGGAGAAGCAAACTACCTGCCTGACTTCTTGGACTACTTCTCGACCAAGTTCCCATCAGCTCCAGTCAAAATCGAAATACTGGGAAAGAAGGATATAGAAACCACCACTATGGCTCATTTCTACTCTCAGGTTAGTCACACACCCACACACACACACACACACACACACACACACACACACACACACACACACACAAAACAGATTTATACAGTTCTTGACTCTGTAGACACAGTGAGCACAGAGCAGATGGGGAGATTTCAGAAGTAAAAAATAAAAAAGTCCAAAATAGAAAGGGCCCAGTGCTTCCAAGCCTCTTACTTTCTGTCCTCTGTGAATAATCTGTTTGTCTGAATATAAGGCTGAGTATTACAACTGTCCATGGACACATGACCTGTTGACTTACCACAGCCGTGAGATTGACATTTATGTGATTCATGCAGTAAGAGGTTGTCTGATGCCATTGTGGCCAGAGAAAGTACCAAAGCGTTGTTCAGAAGACACATCCTGTTCTGATGAAGCCACGTGATGGTGCAGTAAGTGCAATTTGAGGTAATACGATGGAGGGCACACACTCTAGGTGACGTGCAACAGGAAAAGATGATCGCACGATATTGTTACAACTGTCTTCACAGCATTTTTTGTTCCCAAACGTTCTCAAACACACACACACACACACACACACACACACACACACACTGAAATTGTCTCCAAATTAAATCTCATGTTGACACAGTCACGCAAACACACATGCATGAACACCTTAGTTTCTGGTAAAAATGTGTCACCCTAATTGTTAGTGTTGGTGAATGGAGTCAAAACTCTGTAGCTCTGTGTCTGTTGCATGCTTTGGTGATTTTTTTAAATTTACAAATTCAGTAATGGTGCACCAGTATGTATATATATGTGGGTGGAAATACTGTTTTCACAAAGATTTGCATAAAAGACATTGTGCTGCTATGTGAATTCTCTGTTATACACAACATGTGAACAGAGAGTTTGACCTCTGGGTTGGTATTTTGTACGTTTTAATGAAGGAGGGGGAAAAGGGAGAATAAGAAACTGAGGAGATGAATGGAAAGATGGATGGGTTGAAGGAAGGAAAGATGTATGTACGATACCATTTGCGGGAGAGGATGAAGGGATGCTGAGGGAAGGAAGTAGATTTGAAAGAGAAGACCGGATGACTGCTGTGCAAGAAGTTGCATTGTTGAGGCTTTAACCATCTGGTTAAAGCATCTGCCTCCATCTGTCCAGCGTTAAACAGCTTTTGATATTTATACTGACGTCTGATTTCTCAGACCCAATGACAACATTAGCAACGACAGCAGAGTTGTGTGCAGCGCACAGATGCTGCAGGAAAAGCCAATAGAAAGCAAGATGACAACATATTTAGAGAGTGAGAGGAGAGGATAGTGAGCAGACACACAAGGGCTGAAAGGTGAAAGATGGTGAGAAAGCAAGGGGCTAAATAAGAACAAAAAAACTGAAAGATTAGAAGAAGAGGTAGAGGATACAAAAGGTAGCAAGAGGATGTGAAAGCAAGAAGGGAAATTATAGACAGTAAGAGATGATGTCAGGAAGGCTCGATAAGGTGTTTTTCAAAAGCGCAAGTAAGGGAGTAGCTATAGTTGGATGCCTCTTGCTCACTCATACTACACAACCTTTTGAAGACTACTGGAAAAAAAAGAAGTGTGTGTGTGTGTGTGCGTTTCTGGTGGTGCCTGTCTTGATTGTCTCAGCGACACAGCGAGACCTCTTCATTTAGAGTTGTCCCATGTCTATAGTTCACTAATGAAAAGCCTTTTGTTGCCTCAACCCTCCTGAGTGGCTTTGTATAGAGATACTGCCTGCTCCTTTTCAATGTGAGTGCAGGGCCGATAGCACCAGTTACCACACTTTGAGTGTGTGTGTAGTACAACGGGGTAGAGCAGTTCATGCTCTCCTTCTGGCCATTTTTTTTTTTTTACATACTTATAATGAAATATTTATAATGCTATTCCCTGTGTTTGTTTCAGTCCTGGCCAGTTCTGCTTCAACAAATGCATCCTTGATCTCTGCACGTTTCTTAACAGATTCCATCCAGAGATAATGAGTGAATTAAACATCTAAATTGTCCATCGTCTAAATTGAGTTTTCCCTGCCATCCTGCGTCCCTTTTTTATACGAGTAGTGTTCCTAGCAGGGCCAACGTCATTGTGCACTGGTCTTGTTAAATTTTTTTTCTCCCTCCCTCCTAGCTCTCAACAGTGACCTTGGGAAGTAGACATACAGTCTACACACATACACGCACACGGATGCGCACACACACACACACACACACACACACACACACATACACACACACACACCACAGATGTGAGCATGCACACTGATATATACACAGCACAGGTGTGCACACACACACACACACAGATTAATGATTTCTCTTACACATTTTTCTTTCTCTCCCCCTCCTCCTCCTCCCCTTTTCTGTTTCCCTTCCTCTGTGTTAGTCTCTCTCTTTTACTCTGTGTTTTTGCTTTGTTGTTAGGTTTTCTGTTCCAGTTGCAAATGACTGGACAGCTGGTGTGTGTGTGTGTGTGTGTGTGTGGAAAAGAAGCAAGGAATGCAGTGTTTTTTGGTTTGTATTTGTGCACGTGTGCGTTCATTCTCCTCTATAGATCAATTCATTCTTAGTATCACAATCGCCCACGCACTTCTCCATGTCTACCTTACACGTATTGTAAAACAAAAAAAACACGAGTCGTGTGTGAATTGATGTTCAGAATTTGACTGCAGGTATCAAAGTTGTTTTGCTGCCGTTCAGGCTGTGAGTGAGTATTTTGTATTCAGCACCTGACTGAAGGCGTTTTTCAGCGGTGCTAAGGATTATAGAAGATTACAGCGCTGCATTTTCTCAGGGCAAGTACAGCTCAGCAGTCGATACATGATGTGCTTCCACAGTGAGGTAATTTGGTCGTTCCTGTTTAGTCATTGAGTGTAATAATGTAGTTACGATGTCGGATGAATACAAATCAAAAGAACAGACTGTGGCGCTTTAATGTTAGATTTATCTGTGCTCGTGTGTGTGTGCGTGCTCACAACAATGCCCCACATGTGAACTAACTAACAGCTGGCATGTTTAGGGGCATGACTGAAAAAAGTCACTGTTGACTGTTGTGTTAGATGCTATAATAAAGCAATTATCATTATTAGCAGGAACAATGAGTCACACACACACACACACACACACACACACACACACACACACACACACTGCTAGTGTTGTATCAGATCTGAGACCAGTCTGTAGTGGCGATATTAACCTACGCACCAAGCAGTTTGCTGATACATTTATTAGACATGTTTTATCAAGAGAATATTATTCAAATCAGAATGGGGAAAATATGTCTTACAAGAATACAAAGAGGCATGGGAAGTAAGAAAACGTTTGTCTTATCGAATTCCACCTACAGCCAAATCAGTCTCTGAGAAACATTCACCCATCCTATGAATTCTTGCATAATAACATTTCATTCAGATAATAACACCTGTGGATTCTGCAAGAAAGATGGCGAGGCTGTAGAACACGTATTGTTTTTCTATAATAGCCGCCTTTTTTAAAGCTTTATTCATAAAAGAGAAGAATTCGGATTTTGTTTACATTCATCGATGTTAAAGATGTAAAGGTTAAGCCTCACATCAACAATATCTACTTGCAAAATGTCAGCAAGCATGCTGATTTCATTAAGCATGGCCATATAAGGCTATTCTAAGATTGAAGCAAGACTAAAGCAAGCTCTTTGTCTGTGGAAAATCCCTTTTTCAATTTTCAGCCCATCTGACTCTCGCTCCAGCCTCCACCGCTGTAGGCCTCCAGCTCCTACACGTTCCTATACCATAACCTGGAGGTAGCACTGTAGCACCCGGCCTCCGGTCCGTCTCACACAGTGTTTACAAAACAAGCTTATACTTTGGCGTTGCATTAGTCTCACACTGCAGCGTTTAAACCATGCTTAAATTTTGACCTGGTCCTGGTGTCAACGTGGTCTTGCACTTACATGCTGCTTTGTGAATCCTAGGGAGAGATTTTGTTTGTGATTGTGTGTGAGGCACCAGTCATAAGCTACTATGTGATGCAGGCACAGTAACAGACTAATAGACTTAGTACTCTAGAGGCTGACCGGACATAATGATTCAGAAAGAGAGACACAGAAGCAGACACACTTATAGAGGTCGGGGAGAGGTCATATGGAGTAACAAGTTGATGTCATGACGTTAACTCAGCCAGAGGGAGTGAAGGATGTGTTGACAGGAGAAGGGGAAACTTGTTAGAGAATTAACAAGGGGTTCAAGCAGCTGAACCAAAGATGAAAAAGAGACCAGGAAAAGAGAGGCTTGATTTAATAGTCTTCCCACCGGGAACTCGAGGGGAAAGAGGCAGAGGAGGAGATGGAGGGGCAGACAGAGAAAAATACATCATCTGAGTAAAACAGCAAGATGGAGTGAGATGATCTGTTAGATTTAAAGATACACTGCTTCTAGCCAAAGAAAGTGGCCGCAGGGTAGAGATGACAGGGGTGATAATTATATGTAATAATGGCGGCTTTTTAATCTTGTGAATTTGCAGACCTGGAATACCAAATGAGATTCGGTAAATTTAGATAATCTTCCCAGGTGGGGAAGAAGAATGATCCGTTTTATTCTTTTGTGTCCTTTTTATTGTTCCAGGGTTCGTACAAAGTCCTGAAAGATTGGGATTTTTTTTATTTGAACTGTTATGCTTTCAAGGTAAGGAATATGCTGGAATTCAAAAATACTCCTTGAATAATGCTTGATTATTCAACATAATCTAGTGTTTCGTCTA
The DNA here is from genome assembly GCA_036023655.1 of Nannoperca australis. Taxonomy (NCBI): domain Eukaryota; kingdom Metazoa; phylum Chordata; class Actinopteri; order Centrarchiformes; family Percichthyidae; genus Nannoperca; species Nannoperca australis. Next base: position 6,367 of record JAVQJD010047422.1, on the reverse strand, counting down.
TAGTCACTCATGTGAACCAAAAAAATTTTAATATTTCAAATGAAACAATAATTTCTTTGTTGACCAATTCCTCTCGGATGATTGCTGTTAAAGTAATTCTATGAACGTAATTTTCACAGTGTATATTACAATTAGATGGGATGATAAATGCTTCGAGAGTCTGGAGTTCTTCTCCTGGAAATATTTGGTGCTTGAAAAGTGCTTGAATTTTACTCTTAAAAAGCTGTACGACTTGTTGTTGTTCAACTTGTTTGTATTAATTGTGTATTTTGTGCAGCACTATCTGCCTTTTTAAATAAATAAAGAATATTTAGTGTCACACATTTACTCATCGAATGTGTTTCCACGCACGTACGCAGAGGCGAGGAAGGACGGGCATGTTGAGCCGTACCGCTCAGAGGAAGTCTCATATTTCCTGTTTCCTTCTGTTTGCCTTCACTTATTATAGACGCGCTGTCTGTGCGTGTTTGAGTGTGCTATTGAATCGCCGACTGTTGAATTTATCCATTTATTTTTGAGGCAGAGCTAGTGCTTCTCAACACCGCTCCTGTGATAGTGAGAGACTCTGTGCTAACAACGTGGGGGTTATTCTGCTGTTGAATTATGCATCGTGTAAACACACACTCGCAGAGAAAAGAGACGCTCATAAGCGCACACAATTATAAGCAAGCAGGAAAATGAAGGCATGCACTCGCAAAATCAGACGTACTGGCTGAGAAACATCGTGGAAGCGCACAAATGCTTTTAAGCATGAAGGCATTTAAATCCATGTGTGCACACAACCACTTTCCTGTCAGTATCTAGGTCATTGACTCAGTGAGACTATTTAAAGTTGGGATGTGTTTACGTGTGTGGAGTATTTCGAGCTTTTAGTCATCATCTTCTTATGAGCGTCGGAGCACAGATGCAGTGAAACGAAGGGAACAAACAGACACGACCACGTGGTTGGACCCGTCCACGCGGGATGAACTGATTTATTTAGTTAATTTTGCCGTAGATTAAATAAACACCAATAGGCAGTTGTTTGATGCGTGTAATTAGAGCAATTTGCAAGTGAACACGCCGTGGTTCAGGAGCTTACTCGAAGGTTATTTAACAAAGCGCTGACAAGACAACAACCTCGTGTCCTGTACTACACCCGCAGCGTGGACAGGATGCTTCATCCACTGAGTAATAACAGCCCATTCTACATGCTAGAGCTGAAACGATTAGTCCATTAATAGTTTAGCCAATTGATAGGAACTTAATTGACAAACTGTTTTGAAAATCTATCAAGTAATTTATCAAACATAAATGCCCAACATTTGCTGGTTCCAGCTTTTGAAATTTGCTGCTTTTCTCAGTGTTATTTCACTTTCGTTTGAACAAAACAAACAACCTTAAGTTGTCACTTTGGGCTCTGGGAAAACGCAACAGGCATTTTAAACTTAAAAAATTTGTTTTAGTCGTCAAAGTAATTGCTAGATTTATTTGTGATGAAAATAATCTTGCAAAGTTACAGCCCTACCACATACTATTAAGTATAAATACATCGCGATCAATGTTTATGTTAGAAGATAAGTAACAAGAAATTACATTGTTTGTCCACTAGAGAGCACAAACAAGTACAAAAGAACCCCAAGGGATCCATATTAAGATTGTTTATTTATGATATATATATTATGTTTGTGACTGTACTTATGGGATACAGTCTCCATAAGTGATAACCTATTTGAATGTTTGCTAAACATTACAGTGACTAAAGCTGATTTATGAAGACCTATGATTAGCTTTGTCACTTGCTCCTGTCTGTTGCGATGAGCTGCTGTTTGGATCTCAAATTTTCAGTCGTTGACCCCATAATCCATGTTTTATGGCCAGCCTGTATAAATGACCAAGCCACTGGACCAACAGCATTTCCTTATATAAAGCAACACACACACCAAAGAGCTGCCGTGATCTACGGTCTTGCCCTGTTTGCCTCCGAGCAGCTGTTTGGGGATTTAGTGCCTTGCTCAAGGACACAGATGCAGAACACCTTCCTCTTCAGTCTTTGACCAGTTCATTGTTATGATCTTAAAGATTTCTTCTTCAACACCCTCCTCCCATCCTCTAAACCTGACATCATTTATCTTCTTCCCTCTCTTCGCCTCCCCTTTCACTTATTCTTATCTGGTGTCTCCTGCTCTTATCCCCTTCTCTCCTTCACTCCTTTTGTCTCTGTTCTTATTCTCTTTTACCTTCCACAAAATGTGGTATTTCTCTCTCTTTCTGTCTTCTCTGTCGCCTTCACATTTATTTTTTTGTCTTTCACAGCTTCTCTTTCTAAACTTTCTCTCAGCACTTCTCTCCATCTGTCTCTTCCCCTCGTTCCTTCTCTCCTGTGTATCCTCTCTCTCTCCCCCCCTGGTCTCTCTCTCTCTCTCTCTCTTTATCTCTGCCTTGTTGTCAAGTGGTGACTCACTAGAGGCAGGCAGCCAAGGATCTGGCCCACACACACACACACACGCACACGCACACATCCTGATCAGCCAAGAGTACAGCATGCAGGCCACATGCTGCACGTACTGCAAACACAGACACACACACAAAGACACTGTTGAGGGCCAAGGGTATGGGAGACCGGTTAGACACACACACACACACACACACACACACTATGCTCTGTCAGCCAAGTGAAGAGCAGCAAACAGTCTATTGAGTCACATCGGTGGAGCAGAAACATCAAGTGAAACCGCCAACACACACGCACAGTGTCCGTTTTGACACCCAGTAGTGATTAACAGCTTCCATGTCAGTGTCTAGTTTCGTGTTCCCCTGTTGCGCATATATATATATAAATATATATATATATATATGTATATGTATATGTATATATATATATATATATATATATATATATGTATATGTGTGTGTGTGTGTGTGTGAATAAATATTTATACATTTATTCCTGACACTGCACTCAAATCTGAGTGGTTGAAAAAACATTTCTGATACACCAAAATATGTCGCTTTTTGTTTGCTTTATTATTGCTGGATAATTTTAACTTTTGGTCAAATCTGGTAAACAAGTGCAACCTGTGGTGTTGGAGTAACATTAGAGCGTCATTGTCTAATGTTGTGTTTCTCCTGTGGTTGCTGCAGGTGAAGAAAACGTACAGTAATGGCACATACAGAGCCGGGGCAATGAGACAGATCAGCCTGGTGGGAGCCGTGGACGAGGAGGTCGGGGATTATTTCCCAGAATTCCTCAGCATGCTGGAGGATTCACCCTTCCTGAAGGTGAGTAAGCACAGGATCAATGGCAGCAGTGCTAAACGCAATGGGCGGATGGATGGTGAATGGGAAAGTGAGACTCTTGCATTGTGTGCAAGAACAAGATAATCAACACACAACTGACTTCCCTGCATTGTGTCGCCCTCAGCCTCAAGCCCACATGTGATTCTTCTGAAGACACTAGTATTTATCAAATGTAACCTGAACAGGAGTCAATAGTGCATTTGTTACGGCAGCAGGACGGTGTATGTGGGATGGGCTCATAATAAACTACAGTGGTCATATTGATGGTAATGGAGAAACAAGTCACCCAGTTCAACAGTGTTGCTCATCGCTGTGTTTAATAGTTTTTAGACGTGGTGCTCTGTGGCACTTAGAAATAAGCTATACCAGGCTTTGAATACACAGACAATGCCATCTTTTCAAGGGATTAGTTTATATGTTTGTTTTGATAACAAAAATATACATATAAGACTTAGCCTTAGTTTTGTACTTGAGAAAAAATTGTTATATATGGAGATATTTTGTTTTTGTGAGACAACATGTCAGTTTGAGGATCCGCCATGGGTCACTTTTTCCTGAAGGTGACTAGAAAGTTTGTGGGGTTATTATATGTGAAAAAAACAATGTCATCTGTCTGGTAAGTTAGTATTTTACCTTACATCTCTTCAGTGCTGTGAGGAGGATGTACTGACCACGTTCTGCTTCTCTCTTCATCTCTCTCCATAAAGTTAAACGTACGTTTCCTCTTACTGCAAAACATTCAGTTTCATTGTGTGCTGACAGAACTCGGCCGGGCGCGCTCTCTGATTGTCACAGTAACATTGCACTCTGTCGGAGGATTAGTCTAGATGTTATGTGACAGTGTTCATTTGGCTGGCAAAGTGTCCCACAGCTCCTTTTCACTGAAAAATAAAGCAGGCTCTAGTCCGACCAGTCATAGTTTACTTGCTTGTACCTCATAAGTAGCCTATTTTTTTCAAAATGTCCGGTAAAGCAGCTATAAAGTAAGTGTTTTTGTTGCATTTACACCACTGATTATTTGGAAATGCCACAGACTGAACAGATGGAGAGATACTGTGAGACACAAACATCTACAACACACCTAATATGCTCAGTGGAGGCTGGCAAAGAAGAGGCGTTAAATGGTGTGTCAGAGGGATTCGATGCAGCTTCCAGCTTCAGTTCAGCAAGTAGTTTTCTGTTTTTTAAATGCCTGTGCGGGAGCAGACCACCAGAATACTGTGTTTACTGTCGTCCCTGAACTGCAGGAGTGACAAGCTTTCCTTCTGTTTGCTATTCTGTGTTGACACTTCAAATCTCCTGCATGCAGTGCGGAGGAGTGGCGCCGTATGCTGAATATCAAAAGACGCACATCCTCTGGCACTTCCTATCTGTCGAGGGCTTTGTCTCTGATTCAGCACCCTCTGAAGCATCTCGGGTGCCAGTGACAAGTTTTGCCACGGGGGCAATTTCTGCGCATGAGGTTTCTGTTTGGGAGTCTGTGGAATAAATACAATACTTGATGAACTGGGGAAGGATGTACAAACATCCTTTTGATTATTTTCCCTCATGTTCTCTCTCTCTCTCTCTCTCTATCTTTGTCTGTCCGGCTGCAGCGGACTCTCCCGTGGGGAACGTTCTCCAGTCTGAGGTTGATGAATCCCACAGAGAGTGACGACGGTCCTATATTGTGGGTCAGGCCCGGAGAACAGATGATACCTGTAGCTGACATACCAAAGTCCCCTTTTAAGAGAAAACGGTGAGTCAAGCAGTAAACGCTACATAATATGCACACACAAATGAAGCCAGACGATATTTTGGATCCTCTTTAAGCACTGCAATGAGACGGAGACAGAATTAGCAGGGATTTGGTTCTTCATGAATGTTGTTTGTACTGGCTGCAAGTCTCAGTGGTGTGTGTACCCTATTGAGCCAGCTTGCCTCTGTACTCTCCACTTCCCACGAGGACCGATTAGAGAAAAAGCGGCAAGAAAACACACTCGCACATTTGAAGCAGCAGCTGCGGTAGCATCATGAAGCTTTGTTGCAGCCGGATGAGGCAATTACACCCTCTCTGTTTGTCTCTGTCACAGTGTCATTGTTACTCACACATAAGCTCTGTCTCTCTCTCACATATACACACACACACACACACGTACGTGATTTCTGTGAGGAAGACCACGAGAGAGAGTGTGTGTGGTGTGTGTGGTATGTGGCTCACCACTCAGAAGAGCTCATCGTTATGTTAATAGAGTTGACATCAGGTGGTCATCAATCATCATCGTCAGTTATATCTTTCAGTGACATTTTTTACATTTTAGAGCTGAAATTTGTAGTTGAGAAGAATAATTGTTAATCAAGTAAAGTCATTTTTCAAACACAAATACCAACCAAGTCGCTGGCTCCGGCTTCTAAAGTGTGAAGATTTGCTTCTTTTCTCTGTTTAATATAATTGATGATGGTGAATAATATTTGGGGCTTTGAACTGTTGCTTGGGCAGTAAGAAAATAAGATACGCATTTTTCACTATTTTCTGACAATGACTGAAAATAATTAGTTTATTTGTTTTCTCTTTGTGTGTGTGTGCTGTCAGAAACACTTGTATAACAGCTGGAGCTGAAAGAATCTGTTTACCTCTAAATATCCGCCCTGTCTTTCCGCCTCCTCCTCTCGACCCGTCTTTCCCGCTTTAAGCCGATTTAATGAAAGCATGTATATTAAATATGTCATGGCAGTGCAAGTGTTTTTATTTCTGTCTGCCTGCGTGTATAAAGAAAGAAATATATGGTGAAGTGCAGGGAAAGAGAGACTTGATGTTATTTGCACTGAGACCTCATCTGCAGTTTGACTGTCTGTTGTGCTGAAGGCTGCGTGTGTGTGTGTGTGTGTCTGTGTGTAGGGGGGGCTTCTCTTCACATGCTTCTTTTTGTTGGTGATTTCAGCGAAAAGGTCAATCTGTTATGCATTTCTGACAGCGATGAGACTCCCTCTCTCTCTTTTCTCCCTCCTTTTTACCGCCTTTTCCCTTGACTCCCCACCTCGCTCCACCTCTTTCCCCCGTTTCCCTCCACTTATCGCCTCTCTCTCTCTCTCTCTCTCTCTCTCTCTC
>JAVQJD010047401.1:0-15643 GCA_036023655.1 Nannoperca australis | reverse complement strand
TTATCAATAAATGAATGCCTATATTTATTGTTAATGCTATTTTTGGTGCATTTAATGGCATATCAATTCATTTATTGAATCATTTATTCATTTATTTATTTATTCTTAATTATGGCAGTTTTGGTCCTCCTTTTTATCAATCATTACAACAATAGGTGGTTAAGTGACATTAGCCGGCGGCAAATGGCGGCACAGAAAAGAGCAAAAGTACAGTATGCACAGGTGGCGGTGGTGGGGGTGGGGGTGTTGCAGGTAGCAAAACAAATTAAAAAAGAAAAGGAAGTCCACTTTGATTAATACATCCATGAGTTTGAAGGCTTATCACACACTGCACACCGGTTTAATATAACACCATTCCTATAATAATCCAGGGGGTTGGTGCACTTGCATATTGGCCAACACAGTACGCTGTGACATCACATTGTGTTGCAGCAGAATTTGTTGCAAATGATTTGCCGGACCACTCTAGGGTTTACTTTCTGGAGCTTTGCTCATTTATTTGAATCAGGAGCTGCGTTATCTTTCATGCAGTGCTGCTGTCAGTATGAAAACCACAAAAAATTGTGTCAATAGTTACTGCAGGGTAATGTATGTCCGGATCAAGACAAATACTGATTTAAACCTTTTACATTTACTTATTGTCTCTAACAGCAGCTGCCCTCGCAAAACAACTGAGCTTATTCTCTCAACTCAAAAAGGTTGACCTTGCAGTAGGTTCAAATCAGAAGCAGAATGCATTTTGGTCCTTTGGTCCATGTTGTCTGGATATCTAATGAACATATTCAAATGAAAGCAGCTTTGTTTATAGTTTAGCCTGCTGAAGCCTTTTATGTGTTTTGGTTTTGCCAGGAAAGCAACTTGAAATCATCTAAATCAGAATTACAGGACATAATGAACTGTCTGTTGAGCTGCGGGCCTCTGACAGACATGTATCTGAACAATGTGAAATTGGACACTGTGATGTGTCTGCATGTCGATGCAGTTATCAGTGAACCCACACACTCACCTGGAATAGGAGGCAGGATGCAGGTGTTGGGACCAAGTTTCTCTTGGTCTTCAGGAGAGTATTTGGACTCCAGGATCTGGTGGAGGTTGAAAAATTCCCTGTACCTCCTGTAGATGAGATACTTACTCCCTCCTTTAGTCTTCACCTCAATCACAAACAGCTGGGAGAGAAACAGATTTGTTTCATTCTTTTTGTCATCGAGGCTCGGTTAAAGGTTTTGGGGTCATTTTCTAAACTTACAAAGTAGTCAATGAAGCCTTTCTTCTCCTCAATGTCAGCAATGGTGGCGCTGATAGGGATGTTATCAGGCAGTTGATCAAAGTCACTGAGCAAAAAGAAATAATGTGGTTAGAATAGTTTAGACACTTAAGCCCCACTTTGCCCTGTAGCCCTATTTTATGAAGGTTTTCCTGCATGAAATATATATATATATTATTTTTAATTGCTCAGATGTTACAGGTTGGTGTTTAGAATATTAAATATTAAATATATGAAACATTTTCAAAACAGACGTAAAGTGAGATAGCTCAAGAGATACAGTAAGCCTGTACAGTTCATCTAAGGCTACATATTTTGCTCATTTGTGTCAAATTTCAAATCTGGTACATGTGACCTATTTAGCAGCAGTTCTAACCATGACAGCACAAAAGCAACAAGAAAATATAATAAACACATTTCTAACTTTATATATTCTTTTCAATAAATAACAAACAGATCAACGGCACGGCCGCAAACCTTCTGCAAACACTGCGCACCGGCCGAAAAGTCGGCCTCTCATTGCCTTTCATTACCCTTAGCTGCATGGGGCAAAGAAAAAGCGAACTGAGAACCTAATAACAACCTGACATTAGACTATATTGTCATATTATAACTAAAGGCTAATAAAATATCGGTGCATTGGTTTTTTATTGCCCAGTTTACTGCCACTTATAAATGCTATATAACTGCGCAATCGAGCAATGCAGACGCATAGTCAAATCATGGTTAGTGCTTTTTCACTGATATGTATTCTATCAAACACACTCACCTTTCGTCTCGTAACTGCTGCGGAAGCGACATGATGTTGCGCACAGTAGCAACTGGTTGCAGACAAGCGGAGAAACGATGACCCCCGTGTGGAGAGACGCGCTTCTTCCAGAGGTGTCTGTTGAAGTCACACACACACACACACACACACACACACACACACACACACACACTGTAGGCTGCACAGACTGGCTGCGCCTTAATCTGTCTGGGGTGTAACTGCGGAAACAGGCAAAAGGAAGCGAGAGTTCCCTAAAGCGACCAGAGAAGATGGTGCGTACATTTGGCCGAAGTCACGGAAAGGGCGGGGGAAGTGTGCGGTGCAGGTGGGACACGAGAAGGCAGGTGTTACGTTAAATCTCTGTCAGATGATGATCAAACAAAAGCAGGTAGAGCGACACAACATGGAGCCGTTCTGGCTGATGATGAGATGAAATAAGGTGAAACAGGAAGTGCTAACTATAAAGTAGGGTTATCTATTAAAGAGTCAGTTCATCCAAATAACAAACCAAAAGTCTCCGGAGTGACTCTGGGTAATCCACAGAACACATTGTGAAAATAGGATAATACATGAGCAACTATCATTCAGACCAGGCAGTACAATTCTACTTTCACTTTTGACTGAGCCAAGCCTTTAAAAATATGTGTTTACTGGTTTCTCCTGTTTACATTCCTGTTGGTAGACATGGCATTGCATTTACTTGCCACACAAGCACTGATTGGACATAAGCAGCCATGTGCTATATTTAAGGGGGGAACCACACCTATTTGGTACAAACTGGTAAAGTGTCACAATTGGAAAGCACCTAGTTTCACTGGGATTATCAACAAACAACAAAATAACCCATGGTCACGCTTCGTTGTGTCTTAAAATAAAGATTCTGATGCATGTGTTTGTGTTTGCACAGGGCCTCTGTTTTTCTCACCACTGGGTTCACCAGTACTTTGGCTGATAGCATGTCCAACTCAAAACTGAGACGTGGTGCTGATTCACCTGGAATTATTAAACACAAAAGGAGTAAAACCAAGTGACTTAATCTAACATGCATCACATATGTAATCTCTACTGAACCCCGGAGTGGCCATAGAGAGAAATGTATATATATAAATATATCAAGGCCACGTTTATACAATTAACAAGATACAATTAATTCCCACATTCTAGTTAATTCATTAGAATGTCTTAAATCAGAATCAGAATACTTTATTAATCCCACAACGGAAATTGCTTTTTGATACAGTTACAATGCTCAATAAAGTTATTGAATAAAGAATAATAAACAGTAGAAAATAGAGGGTGTAGAGGTGTAGAGGGTGTAGAATGTAGAGGGTCCGAATATGTTTGGACCAGGGGCCGGAGCTGCTCCAGGACGATTATTTCCAGGGCCTTCATGATGTGGGAGGTCAGTGCCACAGGTCTGTAGTCCTTGGCTCCACTGGGGCGTGGAGTCTTGGAACAGGAACTAGGCAGGAAGTCTTCCACAGCACAGGGACCCCCTGCAGACTCAGGCTCATGCTGAAGAGATGCTGCAGACTCCACAAAGCTGAGAGCTCAGCTGACTGTCGGCACCAACAGTCAGGAAGCCCTCGATGGACACGTTGTTATCTGGGATGTCCTTGTGTAACCTCGTTTCACAGAAGCACATTAGACTGCACTCCCGACACTCCGTCCGACTCCGGGCCAGCCCCGTTAGCTCCTCCATCTTGTTACTTGTGACTTGTTACTTGTTAACAAGTCACAAGTAACAAGTTACTTGTTACTTGTGACTTGTTACTTGTTACTTGTGACTTGTTACTTGTTAACAAGTTACAAGTTAACAAGTTACTTGTTACTTGTGACTTGTTACTTGTTACTTGTTACTTGTGACTAAGTCACCTTGCAACTTTCTTTCCTCATTGTTAATGGCTCATTACAACTTTAATTGAACACTGCAACCAAACTCACAAGGGGTTTAAATGGTATACCAACACAAGCGCACAGCACTAAGCTGCTAATTGTTACTTTAGGTGCGTAAACGACCGATACGTCATTACGTCATTCATGGCGAGCGGCTGACGTGCGTGGGTTGATGCTGTGAACCCGGGAATCTGTATAGCGACCGTTCAGAGTGTAACGCGCCAGATTTCGCTCGTTTTACGGAACCCCCTGTTTGCACATGTAAGTTTAGTGTGATACGTTTATAACTGTAGTGTCATGCACGCCTTAAAATGGTGTAGTTTTGTTTTAATGTTCATGGGAACTGTGTGAAACTCTTCGTCTCAAGTTCGGCGCATTTATGTGCAATTTTAGCTCAGACGCTAGCAGCCGTGTCTGTAAAGTTTCATCTAATTTGCATCCTTAGCAGTTATGTAGCTTTATATGTGACCATAAATTAACTCTGTAAGCTGCAATATGTTTACATGCATTGCTGTTAAGGTTACGGTTATGTTTTATGCTACTATAAAATATTGTATGACAATTGAGAAGCACTGAAATATTATTTTCGGTATAGAAGTGCTGCATTTTAGTTTAAGAACCGATTTAATGTACAGTTAAGTATTACACTGCAAAATGTAATTTGCTCACAATTTTTGTCATAGAAATGAGCATTTATTTTATTATTATTAAGTAATACTACCGTCCATCTTAATGCCAGAGGAATAAAGTATTGCACCTGTTGAGACTGCTGTATTATATTGCCACGGGCTGCTACAAGGTGGTTCATTTTATTGTTCACAATCACAGCAAAACCTCTTCTCTACATTTTAATATGTTAAGTAGGATAATTGAAATTCTACCAGTAGCCTTCAATGTGCATTGTGTTCATGTAACAGCTTCATATTTAGAGCATCAAGTGGTTTCATGACCTTCTTCCGTCAATGGTGGAAACATCATTCACGGTTGAATCCGCCTGATCTTTGTCCTCGTCGTCTCGTCTCAGCAGTTTACTGAAGAGCTTCTGGAAGGCGCCGCTGAAGGCAGGGCTCGAGAAATAATACACCAGAGGGTTGAGGACGCTGTTGAAGTAGGTGAAACACACCGTTGTGTAGAACGCCAGGTTGGCCTCCTCAAAGTACTTGCATTCGTTGTGCTGTAGCTTCAGGATCCACACAGCGACGCGCGATATAGTGCTGGGAAAGAAGCAGGTGATGAAGATGAGAGCCACGGCCAAGACGAACTGAACAGCTCGCTTGATTTTCCCCTTTTTGTCCACAGTCCTGCTTCTCAGCTGCCACGTAATTCTGATTGTGCAGAAAGCGACGATGACGGCGGGCAGGAAGAACTGGATGACGTAGAACGAGTTGTGCCAGTTGGAGAGGGGACTGAAGCCCATGCAGATGTTGAAGCTCTCGCACTGCGTTCGGTTGCTGTTGTAGAAGAAGTGATCGCTAGCGAGAAGGTATCCGGTTGCAAGAAAAATCAGACACCAGAGCCCAAGGGAGACCCATAAAGCGTATACTAGGCCCATGCGGTTGATCCGGTTCAACGGGTGCACAATCTTCAAGTAACGGTCAACAGCGACGGCCGTGAGGAAGAAGATCCCTGCCGCACGGTTGGCAGCCAGCAGGAAGAGCAGGATACGACACGGGGCGTCACCGTAGAGCCAGTTCTTTCCACGCCGATAGTAGTCCGCCCTGAAAGGTAGGCAGAACAGCACGATGGAGTCGGCAACGGCCAGGTGAGTCAGGTACACAGAGTTGGGCTTCCATGTGTCCATGTGAAAGATGAACATCCACAGGGCGACAAAGTTCCCCATGAGTCCAAAGATGAACTCAAAGATCAGAACCGGAGGCAAAACCCGGTCCAGGATGGGAGACTCGAAGGCGCAGCACGTGTCCGAGCGAGTGAGATTCATCTTGTGAGCCGGCAGTGAAACACCGAGCGGCTGCTTTATATACACACGACACACCGATGCTGCACCAGCTGACGTCTTTGGGTGGGAAGCATGTTTGCGCTCATACAAATGATTCTCAGACAAACATGCTAATTCCTGAGTAGAGAACATCTGTGCACTATGTGTTATCTTTGGGGAAGTGGTATTGACCCAGAGGAGCATGGAAACAACTGTAAATGTTATCTGTCTGGGGAGCGTGCACTCATTATAAAACTATTATGCAGGGGGAATAGGTTCACGCATGAAAAACAAGTAACCTGCGGCCATTTAAGTGACTCCCATAAAACCAGGCGACTACGACAAAATCGTAACCCTGAAAAAGAAATCCTTTTTAATGTTTTTAAAAAATAGACACATTGAACAGAAGAACAAACGTGGAAAGGAGAGTGTACAGGCGAAGGAGACTGAAATTTATTAGCCTACAGTTTTGCTTGAGTGAAGAACATTTGGGAGGGATTCACGTCATACCACGCCTTTGGCAAACGAGAGAAAGCAGCTATTAACTAAAGAAAAATGCCAAGTGAGTGGCCAAGTCCGCAGCTTTGTTATGAACAGTAAATAAAATAGGTATAAAATGACTTAAATGTGTACATTTGGCCAAGTTGTCGCTGTTACGGGTCACATCCGATTCAGTAAAAGTGCATATTTGGTCTTCACTTCTTCACTTCACCCAGATCATCAATGCTGTCGTCGTCCACCTGCAAGAGACAGACTGAACTCAGTGTTTCAGTCACGTTTTTACTCGGAAACTAATGAACCGAGGCTTTTAATCATTCATCAGTTGTGTACCTGCTTGACATTTAAAGGGTCAAGTCTGGTGATATTCTACATGTTTCTACCAACAAGTCACAGTAAGTAGGATTAAAGATTCTGCCTCGTTGCTTTTTCAGCAACAATATGTCATGTGCAACATGAATACACATAAACCCATGCACCAATACACCGACTGTTAGAGGTTAAGTTAAAAAAAGAATTTAGCGTTTTGCTTTGGGATGATTTGTGTTGCCTTCACTCTGAAAACTTGTGTTAACTGTATTATTTAGTCCTGAAATAAGCACAAACATGCTGGTGCTGTGCCTCCAACTTCTTTTAGATGATCACAAGCCGGCTCAGTTTCAACTGTCCTGAGATGCAGCTCTTTTTCTCTTTCTTTATCAATTGTTCCAAATATACAAAAAAAAGACTGATTTCGAGACAGTAAACCAGCCAAATCCCTCCGATCACCAACAACTATGTAGCATTTCTTAACATTACTGTGTAGACAGAGGTTCAAGCTCAGCACAAAATAAATAATTAAAAGCCAGCTCTTCCTCATCCAGTGGAAATGATGTCATGAGCAAAAGAGAAAGGAGTAAATAAAGAAGACAACTCATCGTTCTACAGACAGACGGCTCACCTCAGGCCACTTCTCTTGAATGACGTCGATTATGTCGTCTGTAAAATCTCCCTGAATGATTATTTCATCCTCTGCTGTAACTGAGGCACCACAAGAGAATTTCTGGGCAAAGAATCGCTGAGCCTCTTTAAGCTCGATGTCTGCGGGAGTCAAAGCAGAAGTGATGTTGAGACCAAAGCGTCAAGAGAAACAGAATGAATTGAGCGACGTTGAGAATTAAAAACACCAAACTCTTACCAAATGTCGCCAGGCCGCACACACGTGTCACGTATTTTTTCTTGGCTCTTGGGATTTTTGCTATGGAAACTTTCTGAGGCACAGTCTTCTTTTTCTGTTTGATCTGGCCTCGTCCACCTGAAAAAGATTAATCAGTTTCTTATTAGAATCCATAAGTTTAATTAAATCTGTAATTATTTTCAGAAATGGCCTCTATAGTCGCTTGGATTCAAACTGCATTCACAGGAAAACGATTCAGCGTTACGGCTTTTACGGCACACACACACACACACACAGAGAGAAACACACACACACACACACACACACCAGTGCCATTAAAAAGCATTCAACTGACAAAAACAACTCCGTTTATTGACTATTGCAGGGAGCAACTGTCAGCGACACCTCCACCTTCTCAGCCCCGTCGCTGCACCCTGCTGTTGTGTGGAAAACTACTCTACTATTTTTGACTGACCTCTTTATTTCTGTCCGCGGAGTGTTTGCTGTAACATTAAACCACTCCTGCCGTTACCACCAGTAACCACTGATGTCACAAAATCTACCACGACTCAAATCTAAACAGAGTAGCACCTTAAACAAGGCAGGGTAACCAGCGTTTGCTTCGACACCTAGAAGTATTTGAATGCATCGCTAACACCACAACACCCTATAATAATAATAATAATAATCAGCAGCCTACAATAAACTCATATTAGACACCATACCTCTCTTCTGTTTCTTTTTCTCTTCCTCCTCGCCTGCAGGGGGAGCATCTCCAATGCCGGGATCCTGTTTGGGTGCGTTCGCTGCCGGGCCAGTGGGACAGAAAAAAAAAAGAAAATATTAAAACCAACCTGGCACCAAAGATTTGTTCTCACCTTTTGGAAAACTACATGTTAACTCCAGGATCTTTTTAGTAACAACTGACCGTTTGTTTCCCTTTAAGTGAAACATCATTACCGGCCTTTATAGTCGTTACAACTCCAAGACTCTGCTCTTAAAAGCACTAATTCACAAATACGTGATTTTTAATAATATACATTATATACATATGAGTAAACCTTTTCACAGCTTTAGGGTTGTACACTCAGGCTCCTGCATGTATATTCAGCCCACTGACCTGCAGGTGGGTCAGTCATTACAAACTCGTGTTGCTGCCAAAGATTGTTCAAATCCACAACCCAAAGTTTCCCAAGAAACCAAATACATCAGGTTGAATTTTGGGGAAATGTGTATAAAATGATGCACAAGACCTAGAGGAAATGTATAGTTGATGGAATGATGCAATCATAAAAAACAGATAATATAGCTTCAATGAAGACCTGGAACAAGATGTTAAATAGGATTTTCCAACCTTACAGCTACTTAAGGAGGAAGAGAAGCTCTGTTCAGGGCGAAACACATCTCACATTATGGAAACATCAATAAAAGTGACTTTTGGTGGTTTCTTGAATGTAGTGCAGCCTTTAAGACCATGAAGACACAAACAGGAGCTGTAGCACTTTACATGACTACACGATTTATTCTCAGAGAAGAAAAATATTGTTGGCTAGAAATCTTAAATGTCACTCACCACCTACAGTCATCCTGGCAAACACATCGGGAAAGTTCTTCTCAAGCCAGTGCCTACATTTGGCTGGCTCAGGCATGTACTCACAGTACTGCAGACAACAGCGTAGATTCAGTTAAACCACCGTCGGCATATTTGTGAGTGCTTTCAGTGAACTGGGTCACACAACAGAACATCCTATTTTTTTTATAATTAAACTTACCTCTGTAGGCAGAGAGCACACTGCAGAGAAGAAAAGAAATCACATCATCACACGTTGAAAAGGCACCAAACTACATCTGGTAAAGACGCCAAACTGAGTTTAATGTTATATACTGTACCTCCACAGTAAAGAACTTTGTGTGGGTACTTTGAATCAGGGTCAAATGTCCCGTGCTCTGATTTGCTTTCTGAAGAACCAGATTCCATCTCAGTAGTAGCCATCACAATTTACCTGATAAAAGGGACAAAACCTTAATGCACAGAGCACATACTGGTTGCTGTAAATACCATAAAAATGAAAAATAAAAAGGATAAAAGCCTACAGTTTCTACTCCATAACCTAAAGACCAGTGATAAAATGTCTTCAGATTTGTTATTATCACTCTAGTGCAGGCATGAGTGAACAAGGCTGCTGCCAATATTTCATCATGCTAGCCGTCCGGCTCATAGCACAGTTCAGATACACGAGCAGCAGCTAGCTAACATCATGACACAGACTTATGTGAACTGAAATAGTTCACAGGTTAGCCCACAGGGGCTAATTTAATGCACACCTCCTGCAGAACAATTCATATTTAAATTTATAGCATCTAAGAAGTCAGCAGAACTAGCTTTAGCTGGCTAACACATGCGGTTGTTTTACAGTGTGTGTGCTCTATAAAAAAATAGATCGTTTAGCTACAATATTGTTGTAGTGTCTATTGTTTAAATATCACGGTTACCGTGGACTCTATCAGCACGGAGACAAACTGTACCTTGGTGAAAGAAATACACCCGAATTTTTGTTTCAGTGGTTTCATTCATCAGGTTACGTTGACTCACCCAGCTACAGTCTGAGCTGTCACCGTTAGCACCTCAGTTTATGGGGCTTTAGCTTAGCAGGCTAATGAGGCAACGCACCGCTAACTGAGGCAAAAAACATAGAAGAAATGACGACTTACGTACCCCGCAAAATATACTCTTAAAACTGCTGTCTTTTCAGTAAAGCCGCTCGCATTATTAACGCTAGTTTGACTTTTAGAAAATCATTCTTATTGATTAAGGTTTAGTTGGCGTACTTTGAGCACGCCTAGCAGCGCTTCTTCTTTAAGTTGTTGAAGCTGCTGATGCGCAGCGCCAACACGCAGCAGCGCCTCCTGGTGGCCGGAAGCCGAACATGCCAATCTTCTTCTTCGGGTTTTATGGCGGTTGGCAAACTACTTTCTGGTGCATTACTGCCAACAACTGGTCTGGAGTGGATCTGGATTTAATTTTTTTGAACTGATAAAAAAAACCCTGAAAGTTATATTCTTTCTCTCTTAAGTTAGTTTCCCTCAAATACCGAAACAAAAATAAATAATACTCTTCCTTTCAGTTCCTCAAATTTTTACTTTATTTCTTTAAGTCTCCTCTTATCTCTGCCTCATATTTTGTGTTCTACGGCTTATTGTTGTTCACACTCCACACCTTCCTGTAGTGTGTTTCTCTATGTCTGCAAAAAGTGTGCAGAATTGAACTGGACTCTAGAACTGAAATGATGAGTTAATTGATGGAAAAATAATCAACTATTTTGACGATTGCTTTATCTTCATAATTTTTTACGCAAAACTGTTAAACATCACGTAGTAAATTGTAAACTGAATATTTTAAACTTTTGTGTGGATCCATCAAGCAATGTGGTGACGAAACCTGAATTAAAATGTGCATTTGTTTCTGACATCTAGAGGTGGAAACATAGTAAACATCACTATGACTGCAGCTGGTAAAGGTGGGACTAATATCAATTACTTTAAATACAGCTGGGTAGCTTAATCTATAAACTAGACGTTCTTGTGAATTTAAATATTCCTAAAGTTCAATTTAATCATATTAATGTTGGCGAAATTATAATTATTACTGAATGCAATTTGATTATAATTGAGTTTTAAATTATAACTTGTGTGATCCACTTTCTGGGCTTTTTGTGCTTTTCAAGACTGTGCCCTTTTTAAATCCGACTTTTATTTTGAAAATCTCAATATGATAGTCCTTTACTAGGCCGAGTGTTTCAAGGTGATGTCGAGATGTACGGAAGTTAGAAACTAATTAGGCTAACTTCGGCTTCAAGCTCCAGTGACACACACCATACTCTCAGATATATCATTTTACTTTAAGAAGCCAGTATAAATATTTAGAAAATTATTGCGGGATGTCCGTTGGCGTGACGTCATTGTCTTATTCCTGTTTGCGACCGCCGCTGATTTACATTCAAAAGTTAAACTTTCCTAGAGGCTAACGTTAGCTAGCAACTAAAGTTATCTTGAGACGTTTTTTATATCCATCTAACGATGTTTAAATGGGCTTGGGAGCATATTGCTAAATTAAATAAGTTGTTTAGCTTATTTTGTTAGTTAGTTAGAGTGTTAATTAACTTTAAAGTTACTTGCAGAGGCGGTACGTTAACGCTAGCCTTGCTAACTTTAGCTAGCGGACTGGCATGATCACAACAAGCCCAAAACAACAACAATGACGGTGGCATAACACGGGGGGCGTGGGGGCCGGAGAGAAAGCACGGAGGAATTTAATGTAATATTAGTATGCTAACTGTTATTATGCGATGGACGAAGGGAAAAGGTTGCCCCCCTCACATGGAAAAGCCTGTTTCTCCTGGTCACATGGTAAACATTCACAACAACAAGCCTGTTAAAGTCCTTCCTTTGAAAGGGAAAGTTTCCAACATCCGCTTTGACTTCCAGATGTTCCAGATACTTCAGCTGAGCTCTGGCACAGCACTCCAGTCAAAAAGGTCGGTGGCATTTCTGTTAAATCCCCTTAAAGAACAAACCACTAGTAGCAGTGCACTTATACTGTCTGAATGTGCCACTCTTCAGAAACAGGATGAGAGCCAACCCTCTGTCCTGACCACATTCAGGATGGACAGCAGAGGAAGACAGTGGGGCAAGGGTTCTCCTCCCATCCCATCCTGCCCCCCCAGCTCGCAGGACACCGAGGTGACATCACATTTTCTTTAGATTGTTTAAATTTAGTTTGTGCATTGTTTCCCATACAGTGAGTTAATTTATTTACTTAATAAAAGATAAAGCAAATATTTCCACTTTCGAAGATGGAACTTTGGACAGCTTTTTTTTTGCTAACACTACCAAACGAAATCGATGTTATGGGAACATCAGCGCTACGTGCCTCTCTTGTGTTTTGTGAAAAGTTTCCAGTGAATGATCTGAGTGGCTCCACCATCCAGAGGCAGAGGAGGGAGCTCCATCTGCTGATGGCTGAGCTGAAGGACCGGGACAGAGAGCTGAACACAATGGCTGCCTCCCATCATAAGCAGCTTCACGCCTGGGAACAAGACCGCCAGAGGGTGCTCACCTCGGAGCAGAGGTGTGCCCGTTTGGATGGTGAGGACGCAGAAACCACGAGGATATCTTCCTGGTTTTGATACAGATGCAGAAAATGATGCTGATAGGATCACATAGCCACATGACAGTGATTTATTTGTGGTTTGTACAGATGAGTTGCAGAAGCGTAACGAGGTGATCAGAGTCCTGACTAAGCGTGTGTGGGTGGTGGAAACCAGGGAGGAGGAGGTGCTGAAGGAGCTCAGCGTGGCCCGACAGCAGCTCAGTGAGCTGGAACAGAAACAGCAGCGCATCAGCCAGAAATGTGAAGACTTTGAGGTACCAGTATAACATTAATACACATTTATAGTTTGATAAACCAGAATCACCTTTATTATCAGATTATTATAAAGTCAGATGTAGTTTGTTTTAAAGGCTCAGTAATTTCCTAAAACAGCTGGACGTTGTAGTTTCTAGCAAATGTTGCTCAAATAGGAGGAAATAGTGCATCTGTTGGGGACTATTTTCAGCGGCGGATTAATCCACATTTGGTGCTTTCACTACAAACATAGGCTTGTAATAGGTCTCTTTTAATTAGAATGAACCATTAAACATTATGTAGTTTTGCTTAATGTACTCATTATTTTATTCGTAAATTAAAAAAATGAATAATAATAAAATAAATCAGGATTTAGCGTCTTTGGTCTGTGGTGTTTCATAGGAGAAGAACCAGAGTCTCAATTCCACCGTCACGGCTCTGTCCAGTCAAGTCGGCTCTCTGCAGGTCCGGGAGGAGGAACTCAGTTCAATGCTCAAACTCAAGGTACACAATCTCTTCTTCTTTGGTAAAGTCCATAGTTATTGATTAGGATTAATATTTAATGATCCCCCCCCCCCATCAGGACAAAGATGTGACTGAGGCCTCGGGTCATATAGGCGACCTCACAGGGCGCCTCCGAGATCTGGAGACGTCGCTAACCGAGAGTCGCTCACGGGAAAGCAAACTCCTGAAAGACGTAGAGGAAAATAAACGGCGTTACAGAGACGCCCGGCGTGAGGTCACACACCTGAAAGGTACAACAATCAATCATCTTAAAACTCTTTTACTGAATCAGGCTGCAGTCGCACTGCTCAGTTTCTATTTTTGGGGCATTTTAAGCCTTTATTATAGACGTTGGATAGATGACAAGATACAAAAGAGGGAGAGATAATGATGGAGGTGACTGGAGATGTTGAGCACTGAACTATAGAGGAGCTCCTGCGCTTCTGTCATTCTTCCCACAGCTACTTCTGTCATTTCTCGTGTGTAGAAACAAATGCACCACCATGAATGCACCACTGCTCCCGTACACCTGGCGGACGACTGTTTCAAGCATCCCCCGACCTTATGTTAAGAAACAGACAGTTAGCTGCAGTAGAGTCACTGTCTTTAGTGCTTTTGATTATCGATTGATGTGAACATGATCTCTCAGATGAATCGTTTTGTCTGATGACAGAAAGAACTGTACAGTTCCCAGAGTCCCGTCTGATGTCTTCAAGTCAAACATAGCATCCAGTTTAGTATTAAATGAGAACAGCTGTGAGGAGCTGTGGATTGAGTTGATTCAGCGCCTCACGCTCTCCTCTCCTGTGGCTGTAGAGGAGCTGCAGCAGCAGGTCACACAGAGCAGCAGTCAGAGGGAGGAGATGATCCGGCTCAAGCAGGAGCTGCAGCTGCTGCACACAGATCCGGCCTGGTCGGGTACGTCAGCACAACACCGCTGTCTATATGTTTATTTCTATTCTATTTTATTCGTATTGTTTAAAAGCTCTTTAGCGTGCAATATTTAATATTTTATATCCTTTGCTACTGGATGTCCTGCAATTTCCCCACTGAGGGACTAATAAAGGTTCATCTTATCTCTTAACAAACAGCCTTATCTTTAGTTTCATATTCATGTGGTTAACATATTAGGACATATTGTCAACGTGAGTACTTCTAATATTACTTATTGGTGGTTTGTTGCTGTTGTGTTTTACTTCATCCTTTTGATCAGATGTGTTTTATTTATTCTCTACATCATTTATTGGATTCATTAGAAGTAATATGTGTTTTGTAACCTCTACTTTTTATATTTAATCTCAGTTTTGCTCTTTGCTGATTCAATAAAGTTCTATATTCACTGCAGAAATCCCCACGGCACATTTTAGTGATGCAAACATTACGTGGAATTTATTACATTATATATACATTATCAAATGGTTAATTTATGATTTTTTCCAGATTAATTGCTTTTTATTAATCTATTAACACGTGAGAAGCTGGAAACAGAATATTTGTCACGTTACTATTAATGAAAGAGTCATTTCAGCACTAAACTAAATGGCTGCAGAGGAACTAGAGATTCTGCAGCAGGGACATGTGGAGATCACGTCCGTGTTTGTCTCGAGGATTACGGGTACAGGATGTCCCGTTTTATCTCTGCAGTTGCTCTTATTGATTTCTGATGTGCGCAGCTGTTTGCGGTTGTTCCTGCTGAGATAAGTGCAGCACTGGATGTTTTTCACCAGGCGGGGGAGACAGCTGGAAGGATGAGCTGCTGGAGCTGGCTCGCTCCAAACAGGAGCGCACCATGTCGGAGCTGCGCTGCCTGCGACAGGTACAGCGTTTCTTAAGTAATGCATCACACACAGACGCTCGCTCAGCGTCTCAGACGAGGCTCCACAACCAGCAACCAGCAACCGTTATGAATGACCAAAGTATTCTGAAGTTAAAGACTTTTCTGGAGCTTTTCTTTCCTCGTTCCTCCGGCTCACAACGTTCTACGTCAGAGGCGCATTTCTGGTTTGGCAGCATTCCTCCGAGAGTTCCTGCCGGCTGTTTACCGAGGCTCTGGGTCACTGTCGTGTCCATTACTTGTTTAAATTACACAATAGTGACTCCCTCATCATCTCACTGATCTAATAACACGGGGAGGGGGGGGGGGGGGTTGTAGTTGGAGGCCAAACAATCGATGGGTGCAGTCAAACTTAAGAATTTTTATTAAACTCAACAAAGAA
>JAVQJD010047400.1:0-10000 GCA_036023655.1 Nannoperca australis | reverse complement strand
TTCAAGTCACACGGAAACTAAAGAAAAGGCAAAAACTTTACCTGTTAAACATTTTTGTAAAAAGACAAAGAGTGAAACTAAATCAGGCGTCAAAATCAACATGTTTGTTGGTTTGTTGTTATTAGTAGAAGTGGGTGGAGTTACTGTGATGCTGTGCTCTGATAGGAGGACCTAAGGAAGATCGATGTTATCGATTGGCTGCTGTTTGACCCCGCCCATCGAGCCGAGTCCCTAAAGCAGTCCAACGCCATCATGAGGAAGTTTCTGGGTAACCAATATTCTTACATCATGTCGGCCTCTGTACACACCGCTGTAACCGGGTCGTCGAGCTAGCACTAATGCTAACCTGCTAGCTGCTACACTGTTATTTAATACAACAGTCCTGCATTAAATCCATCTCCGTCAGTCACGTGACCTTTGCCTCGCAGGTCGTAGCAGTCTGTCTCAAGTCTCCCGTCACTGACCATGATGTCTGTCTGCCTGCCTGTCTGTCTGTCTGACTACCTGTCTGTCTCTCAGCCCTGCAGAAACACGACGCAGCCAAGGCGGTGTTCTCTAAAGTTCCTGAGGACTCAATGAGGGAGATTTACTCCCAGTGGGCGGGCGAGGATCAGACCACGCCCCCACCTGCTGAGGACGAGAACGCCATCAGAGAACACCTGTGTATCAGAGCCTACCTGGTCTGTTAGCTGGCTCTGTATTCATGCTTTTTTCCCAGCACAGGAATTTAACGACCCCTAACCGGAAGTTGGAAGAAGTAGAGCTAATATTAATATTTATTAAAAGATTTCTGTTTCTTCCAGAGAAAATAAAATATAGCGATGTAGCACTGGTTGCTACTCAGATGGAAACAAGTCTAAGACTCTGCAGCTCCACTAGAGGCTCTGTGAGACTCCAGCATGCTAATTGCATAAATAAATACTGGACAGTTTGAATGTGAAGCTCCAGGGTGATGCGGTTGTTAAGCTCCTGTAGTGGAAAAGAGCTAATCGAGTACCACTGGCACTGTAGCTGCAGCATCAATAAGACGTATTGATCTCAATGTGTCTCACAGGAAGCCCATGAGGCCTTCACTGACTGGTTCAGCCACAGTAGCTCTGCCCCCCAGAAGCCAGCAGCTGCCCCTGACGCCAAATTCACAGAGAGAGTAGCCAATGAGATGAGAGAGAAGGAGTACCAGGTACACACACACACACACACACACACACGTTATAATTAATACTATATTATCCAGGCTCTCTGCCCAGTTACCAGTGGTGATGGAAGTTCTACAAATCCTTTACTTTCGTAACGGTACAACAGTGTAAAAATACTTGCTTTTAATGTGTGTGTGTGTGTGTGTGTGTGTGTGTGTCAGGACTCCCTGTCTGCCTGGTCGTGTCGTCTGGACGTTCTAACTGAAGATGTGAAGGAGAGGATCTACAACGTGTTGCTGTTTGTAGACGGCGGGTGGATGATTGACAACAGACAGGTAACGTTTGTTTGTGACTGGACTTTTAGTTCCTGAGATCAGTTCCACAGTTTCTTGAAGGCTACCTGACTTATAGGAGTGATTAATGGGTTGTTTGCATGTTTGACGGGTTGATGATGGGATGGTTTGGTTGAGTTTGCAGGATTTGGAGCAAGATGCAGAGCGCAGCCACCAGATGGCGGCGTTGCGCTCTCTGTGTCTGCCTCGCCTCAGCTTCCTGCTGCTCAGCGTGCTGCAGAACTCCTCCAGACACCAGGAGGCGCTGCGACTCGCCGACATCATCTCGTCAGACCAGCACCGCCTCTACCAGGTGGGATTTTATTGATCTGGGATGTTCTGTGCTCGATTAACAGGCTGCGTCATGGAGTTCACACTAAACGTCAACACAACCAGCGGTCGCTTGTGTCCATTGACAGCTGACTATCTTTCATCCGCTTTATGAATAATAGTGTTCTTTGAGGTTCTTGTTGCTGGTCTGCTGGTTCTCTCATGGTCTTTATGGTCCTTTTTTTGTTTCTGTCAACTCAATTCAGGTTTTCTCCAAAGAGGAGCTCAGGAGGTTCCTTCAAAAGTTGAGGGAGTCGTCGCTCGCTCTGTTGGACAAAGGACTCGACCCGCTGGGCTACGAACTACAGCCATGAACACAAATAAAACACACAGACACACACACACAAAACTGTCTGGATCATGCCTTTTTTTGATGTGTTAATCTTTTTTGCAAAATAAAAGTTTGTGTTTTTTGCACTGGTTTATTGTAAATGTTATTTTAAGCTGGTCCTAACAATACTGGTACTGTAGAGCTGTCACTGCTGCCAATCAATTAATAATAATATAATTCTTTTCTTAAAATGCTAACAGACCCTGCTGCTAGCAGATACATGTTAGCATTTTGTCACTGCCATCTGATTAAACTGATTATTAAGACTACAATTGTTTCAAAGTTGTGTTATGGATATGGGTAAGTACTGACACCATGTACATGTAAGAGAATAATATAATATATTTAATATAAATATAATAAAATATATTAATATTGAACACCCTTACCAACTACAACAAGTAGTTACAGATTTATATCAGTTTAATAGGGGAGTAAGTAAAGGTAAATTGGCAAAGATATTAGTCTTTCTGGTATTTATTTTTAGTTGATTGCAGTAACATTTAAACTCCATATCCATTCAGGGTAAGGCATTATAAGTATGTATGTGTTTTCCCCAGGTCAAAAAAGGCAGACTAATATAAATAGTGATTTAAGACATTAAATGTTTATAGACAAATGTTTATTACTTGTATTATCATAAGCCTGCGCTCTGGGTGCAGTGTCACGTTTCGGCCAGCAGGAGCGCCACACAACCCAAACACGAGTGTATATAAACGGTCTGAAGCGGTCTACAGTTTGAAGAGTGCGGAACATATCGACATTAAGAACTTCAAATATCTGTTAAACTGGCAAAGTAACGCTATTTAAGAGAACAAGTAGCTGACAAGGTATGTAAACAATGGTTAAATTCAAATACGCGAGGGTTAAGTGCTGTAACAGTACCGTAAATTAGCAGGTGGTTAGCATCGTGCTAGCAGGCCGCGGAGCCTCGTGTTTTCTTGGCTAAGTAGACGCGGACCGAGGCGCTCCGCTTTTCGCCTACAAGCTTCTCTGTTAACGAGGTTACGTTAAAACAAAAAAGGGTTGAACGCAAGCTTGGAACAATTATACAGCACCGTCACGTGTGTTTTCTTACGGGTTCGTGTTCGTATAGTTTTTTGTATTTTTTAAACATTGTTTTACGCGGGGTTAGCGTTAAGCTTGTCAAGTTTGTGTGAGTTAGCTAGCTAGCTAACTGCAACCAACTGATATTTAACTGTTATAAACGATATTTTTTCGTTAAATTTGGGGAGACTGAAATTATACGCTGTCGTGAATGCTGTGCTTAATTAAAGCTAAATTAAAAGTGTGCAACTGTTTTTAGCATTCTGGCTCATATACAAGAGGAGTAATATTTAGCTTTTATTGTTATTTGTGCATGCTAACTCGCGGCCGTTACTAGCTTCAACGCCAACTTTATAACAAAACAGATATAAAGTTTAGCGTCCACGCACCGTAACGTCAACTGTACAGTGTGAACGCGAACAGTTTGGCACAACAAATCTAACTTTAACGGATGTTTCAGCTCATTTATCTTCAACTGATGTGCGTGGATTTGTAGTTTTACTGTATCCTCAGATGGTGAAGGAGTTAAGTTTGTTTCTGTAAAATAGGAAGTCAGAGAGAGGGAGAGGGGAGGAGAGTGGGACAAGTCCGGGCATATTTTCACTACGTGTTTGTTTTGTAATGGTAACTGTTGAACAGCTGATTCATGCTGTGTGTCAGCTGTGTGTGAACAACTCACTCTTTCTGTAACTCACTCGGGCCACAACTGGGCCAAACAAGGTTGACCAGGACATGTGTTGAGCTTGGCCGTCCTCAGCTGTCTGTCAGTGGATTATTCTAACAGAGATTGGGTGTGGATTGTACACAGTTGGCTGTTTTAGAGGTGTCTTTTAGTCCTGTTGTCACGTGAAGTGACACCATGTCGTGCCCATTAGACAGTTTAGACACCGTCTCCTGGTGCCCAGAGATAACTTTGTCATGATATGGTGCTGTATGTAAATAAAATTGAATTATGGAGGTTAGTTTAGTTCGTCTGACAGCTGCTGGTTGTAGTTTTTACTGCATTATAGGAGGAAAAACAAATAGTGACGTGGAAATGCAGTTCAGGTGAAGAAAGAAACCAAAAACTAATGACATTTTCTGCTAATCTCACTCATCAGTTTCTTCTTTCATCTCATTCGTTTCTCTAAAATATTTTATTTCTTATTTTCCATTTCCCAAATCTCTAAATATTTTAACAATTTTTAGACTAATACTTTTTTTTTTTTATTGAAAGTATTTTGCACTCTTGATATTTTACATTAAAGAAGTAATTTGATTTTGTAACATTAACGACTATCAGTGCCAGGGAACATTATTATTTGAGAATTAAAACATTAATATTTGGAGAATAAAGTTGCAACATTTAAAGAAAAGTCCAATTTTATTTTTAAGAAACAAAAATAATTTGAAGAATAAAGTTGTCGTTTTTACTAGAAGTCAATATTTAGAGGACAAAGTTGATATTTCTAAATTTGTCACATTACTCTGTGAACATAAGTCGCACTTCCAGGCCGGTTTTTAGAAAACACACACATATTTTGGGTGTGGCTAAATTTAATCTGATGGGCTTCCCAAACTTCTCCACTTCCCCTCGAGCCTGAGGACAGTCCTGCTGTGGAGACATACTCAGGCAAGTGTCACATCCATGCCGTTTGGCCCGCTTTGGCCCTGGTTACCATCGGTTAGTGTGGCCCTCTTTAGCCTGGTTACTGTGGTTATCTCTGTGTGACAGGGATGAGTCATGCTGGACTAGTCCCGGCATGTCTGCACAGAGCTGTGTGATTAAATCAGCTGGTACAGTTTAGACAGGAAGGTGCTGCTGACTCAGGCCTGAGTGGCCCTGTTAGGCCCTGATAGGCCCCAGTTAGGCTAGCCCGGGCCAGATAGGATGGTCTAGTCCTGACATGTCTCAGCAGGTTTATAAGAGGCTGCAGCTCCTCTCTGCTCCACTCTGACTGCACTTTATCTCTTTCTTGCACAGGATGGACAGCTGATACTTTCTACTCTGTAAATATTCACCGGTAAGTCTTTCATTCATATGATTTATATCCAGAACACAGTTTACATGATGAATAACTATATACTAGTAATAAGACTTTATTATTTTACTACTTTATGGTTTAACTGAAGTGATCATATGTTGCTGTTTTACACAATTCTGTTGGAAATTCTAGAAAATTTAACTTAAAAACTAACAATGAGTTAAGTTCATTTCACTGAACTTTTTAATAACTTTTAAGTGATAAGTTTTGTCAACATTTTGAATAATGTGACCTATATTGATATGGAACTTGTTGTTGAGACCAACAGTCCAATAAATAACTACATAACCATCAAATATTCACATTTTAGAGGCAGTCTGGTTTTTCTCTCCAGCATTGTTACTTAATAAAATGATCTTTAATGATTAACTGACTATTAAATTTCATAATATAGAGTTTCATTCAGCACCTGCAGCAAATGCTGTCCCTGCCGCTGGTTACAGTGGATGTGATGCTCGTTGTCTCGTTACCTGAAAAACATCCGTTTTTAATGGGTTAATCCAGCTATACTTTATTTTCATTTATTCTCTACTACTACTAGTTTGGGTGCAGGTCACGTTAACTCATCACATCTCTTAAGTTATTGTTCTGTGCTGCTTGTGTTCAGTGTGGTGGTGTTATTATACCTACATGTATATATTTGTGTGCAGAAACAGCTTCACCATGTCAGCTGACGGGGAGCTCAGCACAGACGCCGCTGACGACAACAAGCTGGTGAGAGCAGCTGCTACTTCCTGACTTGTTTGCTGGCTGTTTTTTAGCTGTGGGGCTGAACGTTTCCCTGTTTGTGTGTTCAGGTCAGACCAAAGGTTGAGTTCCGCTCTTTGCTGCAACTTGCAGGAGCCACTAAAGAAGTTTTCACCATGAAGGAGGTACAGCACTAACTTTAGATTTAATGCCTCGTTCAGAGCGATCTCCCGGAGCTGATTGGCTGTTATCTGGTGCCTTGCATTATCTCCCATGATGCATCTGTTGGTGGTGTCCCTGCAGGTGATGTTCTACCTGGGGCAGTACATCATCCAGAAGCAGCTGTATGACCAGAAGCAGCAGCACATCGTCCACTGCTCCCAGGATGCACTGGGGCGGGTGCTGGGAGTCGACACCTTCTCTGTTAAAGAGCCACGGTGAGAGACACACACACACACACAGAGAGAAAGAAGATGATTGGTTGTCCGGGATCTTTGTTTACTAACGTGTCTGTGTTTCAGAGTTCTGTTCGCTATGATCACCAAGAACCTGGTTGCCATCAAGAGCCAAGGTAGCCATCTTTCTCTTCTCTGTCTTCTTAGCTTCCACCTCTTTCTCCTCCTCACCTTCTTTTTCATCTTCTTCCTCCTCCTCCTCCTCATCTTCACCTCTCGTCTTCCCTGCTGCTCAGACTAGACTAAACTAAGCCGCCTGTCTCCCTCTCTCCTCTCAGAAACACTGGTGAGCTCGAGTGTTCCTCACAGCAGCAGTCAGTCAGACAGCGGGACGGAGGTGAGACACATCAGTTCCTGTTAAACTACTTCCTGGTTCACTCATGACACATTTTAGGTCTTGTGAACAACCAAAGAAGAAACTGGTAGACAACAAGAGTTTCTGAATGTTTCAGTTATAAATGTTTTTTTATTTTAAATCCAATCCAAATTTGTGTTGTTTTTTTTGTGCTTTTAGGAGGCAGATTCAGAAAGTCGCTCTTCATCACCAGACACGAGGAGAAGGAGGAGGAGGAGGAGGAGCAGCTGCAGAAGCAGTGAACCAGGTGAGTTTCTCCTCACCAGAGCTACTAAAACCAACCCGTGATACCGATGACTTAAACTCCTCCCACCTGATCTCCACAGGCCCCTCCCACAGCGCAGAGGGCGCTGAAGACGAGGACTCGCAGGAGGAAGAGGAGGAAGGAGGTGGGAAGAGGAAAAGGTCTGACAGCTACTCCCTGACCTTTGATGACAGCCTGTCCTGGTGTGTGATTGGCGGATTGGGAAGTGTGCGAGACAGACACAGCAGCCAATCATCCGACTCTCACAGCCTGGTGAGACACACACACACACACACACACACGCTTTTATTTTATGAATAGAGAACTGCTGTATTGGATTGTAACGGTGTGTGTGTGTGTGTGTAGTCTGCGAGGTCAGAGGTCACGGTTGCAGCGTCGAACTCCGACAGCGACAACTTCAGCGTGGAGTTCGAGGTCGAGTCCGTCGCCTCCGACGACTACAACGAGGACGACGCGTCTCTGTCTGCAGACGACCAGGTAGCTCAACAAGACGCCGTGATTTTCCAGCCAGACATTGAACGCATCACTTCCTGTACGTAAACCCCGCCCCCTCTCTACCTGTCTGTCTGCGTTGCAGGTGTACGAGGTCACCATCTTTGAGGCGGAGGATGAAGACTCCTTCGATGAAGACACCGAGATCACGGAAGCTGTGAGTCTGCAAGCGCACACACACACACACACACACACACACACACACACACTCGTTCTGGTAAACAGGTCTAACTGTGTGTGTGTGTGTGTGTGTGTGTGTGTGTGTGTGTCTCAGGACTACTGGCGCTGTGCCAAGTGTGACGAGCTGAACCCCCCCCTCCCTAGAAACTGCCTCCGCTGCTGGACGCTGCGCCAGGATTGGCTGCCCGAGGTGTCCTTCGATTTAGCAAAGTCCGCCTCCTCCAGTCCTAAAGCCCTGCCCCCGAAACCAACCGGCCAATCAGCAGCCAAAGAAGCTCCAGGTAGTTTTTAGTGCTGAACGTTCAAATCCAGTAGAAGGTCTTTTTAAAGGAAATGTAGTCTCAGGGCCTGTGCTTCCATGTGCTTTCTCTACTGACTGACTGACTGACTGATTGTCTCCTGAAGGTTCTGACGTCGAGGAGAATGAAGGAGTTGATGTTCCAGATGGAAAAAGAGCAAAGACTCCTCTCCTGTCTCAGTGTGACTCCACCTCCTCCCAGCCTTCCTCCTCCTCCTCCTCCTCCTCACAGCAGAAGCTCTGGGCTCTGGACTCGCAGCCCTCCTCCTCCTCCTCCTCCATTGACTCGCAGGAGCTTCTCCCATTGTCCCCCACTGATCCTCCTCCACCTCCTCCTCCCGCGGTCCCCGAGCTGGAGCGCAGCGTGTCGGCGGAGTGGCGGCTGCCGGACTCGTGCCTGGACCCGTGTCTCATCTGTCAGTCCCGGCCGAAGAACGGCTGCATCGTCCACGGGCGGACCGGACACCTGATGTCCTGCTACGTCTGCGCCAGGAAGCTGAAGAAGAGGAACAAGCTGTGTCCGGTCTGCAGGCTGCCCATCCAGTCCGTCGTCCTCACCTACCTCCGCTGAGACCCCCCCCCCCCCCCCCGGTCTGTCTGTCCTCACACGTTCATGTGATCCGGCTGCTGCAGGTTTCTCTCACTTCACAATGACTTTGAAAAATTAGTCAATAAAAGTTCACGTTCATGTTTTAGCTTTACGTCTTTGCTTCAAGTCTCCGTCTGTCCGGCTGCTGCCGTCTGTCTCTCTGTCTCTCTGTCTGTCTGTCTCTCTCTCTCTCTCTGTCCGGCTGCTGCCGTCTCTCTCTCTGTCTCTCTGTCTGTCTGTCTCTCTCTCTCTCTCTGTCCGGCACCGAGGGAAAGGACGACTCTTGTTGGTTCTGGTCTCCGCAGGTTCGTCCTTTTTAAATGCTCTGAAATCACTTTCAGTTCAGAAACAGAGACGACTCTGAACACTTAAGATTTGAAAAGGAGTCCGACTCTGAGACTTTCCTGTTTTACGAGTCAGATGAGATCAGCGACATCAGTTTCATCTCCGTGCACGACGAGTGAAGTGGTGGAAGTGATGTCCACCATCTTTTCTGAAGCGAGACTCCAAAATGTCGGCTTGTTCCTTTGAGTCCAGGTAATGTTTTACTGTGCGTGTTTATAATTTCATCAGTGAATCCTGCAGAGTTCTGTTCTCTGGTTGTTGGGAGTTCCACATTAAAGTTCTTCAGGAGACGTTTTGTAAATGACTTTCTGTAAATAAGAAATTAATAAATAATGGACCCTGAAATAAAGCTTAATGGGTCTGTAATCTCCTCACGCTTTTGGTGGCAATGACTGTAATTTATTGAATTTCTCAGAAACGTGGTTTGTACGTTTCTCTTCAGATTCACTCGTTTCCAGGAAACGATCCGAACATGTAGGAAGTTACAGCCCGTAAACTCAAGTGTTAGCGACATCTTTATTTATTCCAAGTTTATTTAAACACTATTGTTTCTGTTGAATAAAGTTTAACTTCTGGTAACAAAAGTCTTGTTATTTCTTCATGAGCGGGAGATCTTCATCTTAATCCAAGTAGCTGAAGCTGTCAGAGGAATGTGGAGAGGAGAGTATAATTACCTCAAACATCTCAGGAAGAGGTGCCCACTTCCTGTTAGGAAATAAAAACAGCATGAGATTATACACAGATGTTATCCTCACATTTATTAAACACTATTTAAACTGAACTTTTGCTCAAACTGCTCATTTTGAATCTGAAAAGTAACGCAGGTCCCCTCCTGTAAACGTCCCTGTACTGCCCCCTCCTGGAGAGAGAGGGTCACGTGTTCTATATTTAATGCGTAGGTTTAAATTATTCCTATTTTTGTATATTTTTTTTAATCTGCAGAAACAGTTTAGTCTGTTAGTGAGTTTTTACTCGATGAGCATCATCTGACACTTCCGGTCACTTGTAGTTTCACTTTTCTCCTCATTAATGAACTCCAGACAGACAAACCTCTCTTTCCGCCGCAGCTCATTAATGTGCACTAACGGAGCAGCCGGAACCGGAAGCTGCGTCACAGCCCGGAGTGTCAGCAGA
>JAVQJD010047393.1:0-61722 GCA_036023655.1 Nannoperca australis | reverse complement strand
GTGTATTTCTTTAAAGTTAAGACTAGTTTAAAGTCATCTTCATTGAAAAGTACAGTGCTTTTCCTTCAAAAATAAGGACATTTCAATGTGACCCCAAACTTTTGAACGGTAGTGTAATTGTAAATCAGACTTAAACCTGGACTTTATCCCAGTCAAAGGATATGCATTTAGTTGCTTTGTACTTAAAGTATTGCACAGTGTATTCTACTGGAATTCACTCACAAATTTTTTATGATATTTTAGAAAGAGACCTTTATCATTATGCAAATGTTTTCCAACAAATCCATTTGTAGCTAAAAGTATGGAAATGGCACTGACTTTACAAACTTTAATTCATAGAGCCATGCAAGCTCATATGCTTTAAATGCTGTGTTGTGTGCTGAATCCACACTTTACTGTTGGCAATATTGTGATTGACGAGTCATACATTTCATGCAGCAGAGCTTAATGAGCTATAGTGGTATTTTTTCCCTTTTTCAAAGGTGGTACCCCGAAGTGAATTTAATTAGTTAAATTATGTTATTTAATAAATAAATAAACAAACATTGATTATTTCTGATAGCCAAAGTTGAGTGTCATAGCTCTACTTCCATTTGTGCATGTGTATTAAGGCCCACGTATTTGGTGCTGTTGTGTAAGACTAATAACTCTACAGTGGACAGTCTGTCTTTTTGTTTTGCCTACAGCCTTTTGAATTAGTCCACTCTTTTAAAGACTGTTGTTGATATGGCAGCGGCTGTGCACTTTCTGGTCACTTCCCAATTGGCAGTGCGTCGTGGTCGACATTTGCTCTTGTGAAAACAGAGATTAAAATGTATTTGTCACTCGTAAAATGTATTCATGTCCCTCGCTTTGCCCTTTGAGTTGGCCTCCATTTTACGAATCACTTGTGGCCACAAGACCTTAACAGACCACGAGTTGGTCATCAAATAGCCTTTGGTCTGACCTTTGATCACCCCGAGGGCACATTTGACCAGACGGCTTAGTTAAAATTAGCATTTCATCCATGGATAGAGTTATCTCCGCTACAAAATGATCTGACCCCATTGGTGTCAAGGCTAATAACGGATTTGATACAGGTAGTAGACCAGAGAATGAGCTAGACTTTAACTGTCCAGGTTGTAAAACGTTTGTGTGACCTTTCCTGCTGAGCGTGTATGAATACCCACTTCAAGTGTAGATGGAAATAGCTTATTAGTTTGTTTGATGCAGGTGGATAAACCTAAAATGTTACAAGCTTTCAGGCTTGTCAGATTGGAGAAGCTGCCGTACAGAAAGCTCTTAAATGTAATTTTGTGATCATCAGTAACATAGATGAAGTTTTCTGAGCATGTGTTGTAAACTTTATAGACCATCTTGTGGGATCCTTGCATTCAAATTGTGAATACATCTACAGTACACAACTCATTAACTGAGATGTAAAAGTTGTCTTAATGTGCTTCAGCTCACCTACCCTCACACATCAAACTAATTTACTTCCTGTCAAGCGTTTCTTTTCAATCTTTACTTGTTCACCCTGCCTTGAAGGGCTTCAGAGCTCCCAAAATGTGGTAATCAGGGTTTTAGTGAATATTTGTAGCACGCCATGATCATCTAAATGCTGTTCCTGCAAAACCTGTTAAAAAACGAATCTGTACTAATAATATTTTACATAGCTGATTTATCAAAATAAAGTTCAGTAAGCATTGTTTAGTCACAGTATCTCCCTCCATTAATAACCTTTATATCAGAAACTTAAACCTTTTTCCTTTCCTCTGTTTTTATTCTATCTTGCTGCTCTTTTAAAAGTCTTTGTAACAAACTGACTCATCAACAATGTCTTATAAAGACATGAGACTTTTTCTACTTGGCGTACAGTGCTGGTTAACCGACAGCTCTACAGTCCACCCCTACTCAATTTGACTCCCACTGTGCCCCTGAACGTACACTAACTCTCTGCACTTCCTTCCACAACGATTTCCTTCCCTGGCCTCTTAAGAGCTACATGGCGATTATACAATACCTCACAGTTGGCTGGGAGTTGCTGCGCTTTGTGTGACTTAAGAGGGAAGGATGGAATAGAGTCAAACAGTCATTTCACTCTCTGCTGACTCTTTGGCCCTCGGATGAAATGTGCTCCTTCAGTAGAGCTGGCTCTCTTCGTTTCCAGCCCACTTTCTCCGCATCACTCACACTCCATCAGTACTAGAAAAGTTCTGTGGTTCCCTTCGTGTTTGGGATAATGAAAGAAATTTTGAAGTTGTGAGGTTGACACACAGATATGCCTGGTTGTAATTATATACTTCGATCTAGACTTTTCTTAAAGTGTCCTAAAATATATAAAAATTGCTTGTTTAAATCTGGGTCTAAGAAACCTTGTACAGTAAAAGGGGAATATTAACAGATCTCCTTTCCCCTAAAAATGACACACCCTTGAGGAATATATCCAAAGAGTCACTCAGGCTTAGTTGTAATGCACCCTTACAACCCTGTGTCCTACAAAGTAACTTCATAATGCAACCAGTTTCCACCTGCAAATATGTTAATGAATTCCTGCCCAGATTCCATTTACTGGGAACATTATGCTGCATAGCAAGAATTTCAAGATCCCTGTAAAAAGCATAGAGAAGTGGTCGGTAGATGGTGTGACCACCCAACAAGTCTGGAACGTCGCAAACATGTTTTTTTTAACGTATTTATCTGACACTCCTATCGGCAAGACATCACCATTTGACTGTGCCATCCCAGATCATTTTTTTTGATATGACAACTCTATGGTTAAGATTTGGTTAGGTTTAAGCACAAAAGAGACTTTTAATGGTTTGGCATTAAATAAGTATTTTTTGTTAAGGTTATGCAAACAGAGTAGTTTGGGTTTAAATGACAACTCTAAAAGACTACAAGGACCATTGTCGACATGGTTACAATAATAAACACATAGTTAAGGTTATGTAACTATCATTGTCATGGTTTGAAAAGAAACAACATTGGGGTGACCACTGATCCCTGTCCACTGCCCATATTTGTATGTAATATTTGTGATGTCACTCATAGATAAAAGACCATATATACACCGTATCAGATTTAAAGAAATGCAAAAGCCATACAGTAACCTAGAGAACCTTAAGGTCCTCTTAAAAATGACTAAATTGAGCTGCAATTGGCGTACTTGTGTCTGAAGAACGTTTGCATTTTCAGTTTTTTTAAGTTGGTTTGCAGCAGATTCAACGTATACATTGCTCTTTATATGAAAATGAGCAGAATTTGTAATATGTAAAGAAAAATTCTGCCTCCCCCCAAATGTACAAAATCCAACCACGTTTTCTCAGTCTTGAAAGTACATTAAACCTGAATATCTGGCAGTAGCTCATTTTCATAGGCACCAATTTTCTCTGCCATGACTTTACTTTTCCATTGCCTTGTACTGTGGCACACACATCAAGGAGCACAGCTAATGATACACACACTTCATAGATTTCTGCAGCTCTTGTTTAGAACTATTCCAACTGCAACAATTAAAGGTGCACCTGAGTTACCTCGTCTGACACCGCCACACCCGTAAAAATGACTCCCCATTGATTTGTAATGGTCTTTTCTGTATGAGAGCCATTTAAAACAGGAGCCGCGTTACCCAACTGCATCACCCATTGACCCTGCAGTGCTATGGGGAATTCGCATGACTCAATTGTTTAGACAAAGGTGAAATGTTTATTCCTATTAGCCAGCTTCCACACAAGATATAGTATTGACCCGGAAGAACGTTTGATCGGCTATCACAGATTACAGCTGCTGTGTCGACGCCTCTCTGCTCCGATGCTGCCGAGGCGTCAGCGAGAAGTGCGGGGGACATGCAAACACAACCTAGGAAGAAAAAGAAATCAATGGAGTCTAGTCAGATGTTAGGTAAGTTGTCCCCGACGTTTGCTTTAGGGACAGTCACAGTTGTTTAATAAGACCCCGAGCATCTCCAATCAATGAGAGTCTTCCATTTCCCCTTTTTGAGATCAATGGGGCTGCTTGATGCAACACTGTTGACTTCTTGAGAGGTGTCTTCATCGCTGGACCACACAGCAATTGTTGCACTCTACTTGGGTTTTGATTGTGTTGTTTTTTTCTTTATTGAGGTACTGGAATTAATGCAGCTGTAGAGTTACACAAATACATCTGTGGCATACAGAATGTACAGTTCAGGCGTTCAGCAAAGGAGAAGAACCTGCAGTAAGTGCAACACTGGAGTGAACTGAGATTTATAAATCCATCAGTGCTAGAAAGGAATGACTGTACATGTGAGCAGGTGTGACAAATGTATTTCCCGTCCAAGAAAAAAAATCAATGTATTAGATATAATGTTGTTTGTTTGGTGTGGCAGGAGACCAAAAGAGCAGGATAGAGTGAATTTGAAAGAAAATGGAAATTCTCCATGTTTATGCGCACTCTGATACACATAACCTTCACTCATACAGAGAAAAGAGAAGGAAAAAGCATAACATGCTCTGAATGTCATAAAATCTGTCATTAACTGTATTTTAATCTTTCTCTGGTTCTTCCCCTCATCCTCCTCCTCTCGCCCTCCCCTCCCACCCCTCTGCCCTCCCCTGTCGTATTGATGTGCGCCCCCATGTAGAGTCCCTTGCACTACCAGGTATGACTAACTGCTATCTTGCTCCCGCGACTCTTTTGTCATTTATCTTGCTCCGCTATGCCGGCTGGCTGACTGCACAGCACGACAGCATGTGGTGACAATAATTTGCACTGATCGGACCCCTCTGCCTACCCTGCTGTTACAAATGGCAATCGATTATCATGCGGTAGTGCTATCGACTGTCCAACACTCCTATGTGTTTGTGTATGTGTGTGTGTCAGGGGCTAGGTTTGTGTTTGTAGTTGCTAAAGTGTAGCTGTGCCTCCTGCAACTGCAGATTCATCTTTTGCTGTTACACATCATAGACAGTCTTTTCTAGGTAATCGA
Source organism: Nannoperca australis (assembly GCA_036023655.1). NCBI lineage: Eukaryota > Metazoa > Chordata > Actinopteri > Centrarchiformes > Percichthyidae > Nannoperca > Nannoperca australis. The sequence continues at coordinate 56,774 of JAVQJD010047393.1, read as the reverse complement.
ATATTTGAAACATGTCTGCTGAACTGTAAATATTCAGGTTGAAAAGTACTTCCTTTACTGTTGTTTTTATGTGCCTTGTCAGTTTAAGGCTCATGACATAATCTTGGTTTGGTAAATGTGTCTGATTTTAGCCTAGAACTTGCAGCTAATTGTGGACCCCCCACCCCAGGTGGGCCACAAACCTTTATTTATGTGTTAGTGGGGTCTAACACTGTTTAATAAGATTAACATGGATGACACATGTGATGTGTGTTATGGATTGGATGAGTGTTGTAGTGATTTTGATTCTGTCTACTTTTTGATTGATTAGGTGGAGCTGGGGACATTTTCTTGAGGATGTGGCCAATCTACATATTGCATTTACACCTGGCTGAGATCAGATCCCAATGCAAGCTAAGGTAGCTCCCAAAATGGCCTGGTCAATCCAATAGCATAACAATTGCATTGCATTCAGTGTGCATTTACAGCTGCCTTAACATTCTTGTGTTTTTCTGATCCAGAATATTTATTTAGATACAGCTCCTATGTCACAACCAGATGTAAATGGAGTCTAACTTAAGACCTGACTATATTGCTTACTCTGTGCCTATAGTTAATGGTGGACTCAATTAATAAAAGAATAAGGTGATCCCATTTCCTATCATGCTGTGGTCTATTCCATCTGATCTGATGGATACTGATCAACAATGAGCAGAAGGCTGATGATTGTTTAATGATTTCAGTGCTAAAACATTTTCTGAGTGTGTCTCTTCCGGCTCGTTGCGATGGTGTAACGGGTACTCTCAGGCCCCTGCACAGCTGCACTACGCTGTCTGTATTTCCGCTGTATCTATCTACTTCACCAGCACTGTGACTTGAACATTGGTGTCCCGCAAATAGAGTGTGTATAATATTGATGACCGGGATATGTGCCGTTTAATCAGCACTATCGACCCGCTCGGCACTGTTGCCTTGTGCAGCCTGGGTGGAGGAGCGCTTAAAACAAGAGGGAGCGTTTGATTCCCCTGTCGGAGCTACATTAACGGCGCCCAGGCCCTCCCCCTCAGCGCTCCTCTCTCCACCTCTTCTGTAACTGCATTGTGCTTTCGCTCAATCAATACTTGCAGCAATTGCTCAAATTAAAAGGAAAAAATAGGTTTGCTGAATCCTCACCCGGTGGCTTCCTGCGGACTCCTGGCGGCCGATGTGGATCGCAGAGCACTTACAGGAAGTGGGGGGGAAAGGTGTTCGAAGGGCTGATTGATGGGCTGTCTCAGCACGGCGCTCACCCACTCAGACTCCACCAGACGGCCAGCTCCCTCTTTGTGCAAGACTCTCCTGATCCACAGCTCCTCCATCAATGGCAACATACAGTAGCTCCTAATTTCCACCTGTACAAAGTGGCCATTTGAATGTTTGCAATTTTATGAGGCTTAACTTGTCTATCATATAACATCTGTGGTTTAGCAGGAAGATTTTTAAAAGACTTTTCAAATGTTGCCCACTTTGTTGTTGCTGTCCTGTATCTGCAGGTTGCAGTGAATGTTTCAAAGGCATAAAAATGTCAATGTTTGGATATAGGTGATTTGAAGGATACACTCTTTTCCTCTTTTTTTTTTTTTTTACTTAGTCTGGTACCCGGTAATCACTCAGCAAATACCTTTTGAAGTCAGTGGAAGTTCAAAGCGGGTGTCAGTGAGGCTGTGGAAGACGACCCCTCCGCGTTCCAGTCGTTTTATGTAATTGGTGCTGTCTAACGTCGAGGCTGAGCCTAAGGAACACGGCCTTTATTAGTACAATCGCGGGCAGGTTTGGCTTACTGACAGTAATATGTTCCAGGCACCACAAACACACATTTCATGTGCATACACGCACACACACGGTGCATCAAACAGACAGTGTCAAATCACCGATGGGTGGGTGTTTGGCTCAGGAATGCAATTACTGTGGTACGAGGAGAGCTGCATACATGGAAAACACATTTGGTGCAATAAGGTGAGCTGGTTTACTTTGCTGTAGGTCTTCCAAGGTGGCACAGGCAACTTTTTTTCTTCTGCAGCAGACGTTTGATGTATCTGGGAAGGAGCAAATGGCCAAGTGTAACTGTATCTGCCCAAACATACACACACTGTTTTCAGTATAATGTTACAGCACGGTTAAAGCGGCCTTGGAAACTTTGTAGCAGCATGTGTGATAGATTTCATGTGTCTTGGTATAATTTCGAAATGTCATTGTGAACAATTGACCAAAGCGTGGCAGATTTGTATCTTTTCTTTTAGCTATATATTGCTCTTCGACTTCGATCTTCTACAATCACATAAAAAAAGACCAGAAACTGCTATTACATAAATGCATCACAAGGCTCTTGTTACAGGAGCAAAACTTCCATTTTTATGTCTTTCTCCTGGTACTTGCTACAAGTAGACACATTTCTTAAGATACTTTTTTGTGTGTTTTCATATTCCTATCATTATTTTTGTCATTATTAACCATTATACTGAGAATTTTTAGGAGTATGTGATCAAATCCTTGATATTGTTGTTCTTGGAAAAACAACCTTCCATTCCCCTCAGGTGTAATTGTTTTCCTGCAGATTGTATGATGTGTCCTTTAAAAAGGAACTCACAGTTGTCACTCATGCTCTGAAGAAGGCTTGCTGCCAAAATCAAGAGCAGATTTGCCAATTTGTTGTAAGGAGAAATGACCACACAATGATCAAGTTTCCGTAATTTTCTTTACAAAAAACAATCTAGGGTTTTACATGTATTATTCTTTTTCATACTAACATTTCTTCCTGCTAGGGAGGTTAAACGCACACAAACATACATGTGTGGTATCTGTCCTCCTCCAACCCTTTAACAATGCTCACTCTCAGCCCCGCAGACCAGCATCCAGAGGGATAAAAAGGATCACGAGTCAAAAGGCCCATTCCCTAACCTCCATAAACTGCACGTAACTTAATTACAATGAGATGATTATACCTTATTAGCAAGGATGTTATGGCGTCTTCTTACTGGGCCTCATTATATAGCCTCGCATCTGTGACTGAACGTTAGCACTTCCTTTCTGCCAGTGTGCATGTGTGACCTGCCAGCCATTACTGCAGCTGGAGGAAGAGGTGGGGGGTAGAGGGCTGATCAAGATTCATGTGGTATGGTCTTTTGTAGGCAGTTAAATTCAGAGTCTCAATGATTTGACTTTAAATCATGCTTGTATTTTATGCATTTATCAAAAACTCTTATCCAGAGCAGTTTACAGAGAACAGAGTGGGCTTAAAACTAGCAGAAAAGAAAGCATTTCTTTGGGGGGGTTACAAACATTTGCAATTAGTGGTTGTTGTGGTGTTAGGGATTTACTGCACTTACATAGAAGTATTGTAATGTTTCTTATACCGGAATGGAGTTTGAAGGACATAGTTACAAAAAAAGAGTAAAATGCATTTGAGATTTTAATGTTTTAATACTTTAAACGCAGCCATTGGTGATGCATTTGCATTCCTGGATCAATTTATTTATTAATATTGTTCTTCTTGTGAGTAAATATCCAGACTATATGTGATGTCAGGTTAGCATAGAGTCCAGCATAGAGTCTGAGTAAAAATGTCAAGTGCACCAACAATCTGCAATAACAATACCGTGTCACTATAATCAAAGATTATAGTGGACGGGGTAGACGAGCTTTGTGGGTTTGCCATAAAGGTAAATGTCCAAACTTAACCACAAAATAACTTAGGCTGCACATACACTAACATTGTATCTAATGGAGTTTTACTGTATCTTTTATAGCACCTGCTAAGGCTCAGTGTCCAACAGAAAAAGCACTGGGCAGCTTGCACGTGTAATCGTCTGAATGCAAACGACAGGACAGTGCTGCAAAAGGATGTGCAAGCTCAGCAAACCTTCCTTGGGTAAATAAAGGTTTAAAAAAACATCCAGATAATAGTTACAGAAGCGGTTTTGCAGCGCAGTCCTCCGATGGGCGCATATGTGTTGTGCAACTGCTACACCGCCAACAACAACATTTTCCTGCATGTCAGCCGCCAAAATGAGAGCAACTGCCACATAATCTGTTTTTAATAAATGCTAATGCAGGAACACCTGTCAAAGCCACGACAGCGTTTTCCCCCAATATAATCCTAAAGAGATTACACATGTTGGGAGCAGGTATTCCTGGATTAATTATTGACAGAATTGTGAATTATGTTTTATACCCAAATGTATTTTGGTAATGTCTTTGTATACTGTATGCCTGTGGTTCTAGTCTTAGCTAATTCTATCCCCGTCCATAATAAGTTGCTCAGGAGATAGCAGACTCACCTCATTTGACTTTAATTTAAAAATCTGGGCCCAGCTGTGATAAGGCTGCTCACACCTTATGCACTGCAAGGCTTTATGATTAACTCTGATCAAACTTGTACTATACAGTGTTGTTTGTTAGCAGTAAAGTTAGCAGTAGAACTGATTAGAAATACTGGAAATAGCGCCGTGTAATAAAGCCACAAAACCTTACAGAGGATGTTGGGTGGGTGGTTTGGCATGCAAAGCACCTGAGTTTGGCACATTTTGCATCCCATCTCCTGCAACTAGTCAAAGTTGGTTTCTATCAACCACAATTCTTCCCTAACCTTAACAAAGTAAAATTCCTACATTTGAGTTGAGTTCTTTTGTAAAAAGTACTTTAACTTGACCAAACTTTATATGCCAGAAAAAAAAAGATGTTGTTTTGGAACGAAGAATATTAGATCGTTCAGATTCAAAGTCTCTAACAGGAATGACTTTGACAGCTGTTTGCAACTTTTAAATGGAATAAACTGCAAAGTAATCCAGTTCTGCAAAGATTGGAAATAGTATACATATGGGATAGCCAACATTAAGTTGTTATTGAATTGTGTATCACTGTTGAAAGATTGATTTTTGTAAGGGATCATGTTAAATCATGTATAGTAATATTAATAGTAAGCTTAAAGCTATTTTATAACTGCAGTCCCATGGCAGGTCTAAAACTTACACACAAAGACACATAACACTAAGAATGAGAAATGAGCTTCGACAACAGAGCTTTGGATATGAAAATTATGATATTTTTGTCTCTTCTTCTTCCCCTTCTTATTAATTCATCAATTAGATTCCTTCTTTTAGAATCTAAACTTTTCTGCATCAACTCCACCACCACCTTCACTCCACCTCACCTTCTCCCTCCTTCCTCCTCGACTCCCCTTGGATGAGAGCCACAGCCGCAAGTGAGTGAGGCTCCACCTGACAAGCCACCGGGGGGGGGGGAGGACATGTGCATAGGTAGAGCAGAATTGGAGGAGGAGAATGAGGACGAGGGGATTCTGCTATTTTAGACCTTCTAAGGAGCTCATTAAGCGAAGGTGTGATCAGCACGCCTCCACTTAGGTGATGCTACCGGCTTCCGCACCTTTGCTTTACACACCGCAAGCGAGCCAATTTTATTCACTGTTAAAGGAGGAGGAGGAAGAGGAGAGAGCGTGTGTGTGTGTCAGGTGGGAGGGAGCACGCTTAGCCAACAGGCCCTTTTCTTTTTCCCCTCCATCTCCCAGAAGGCTCACCTCGTCTTTCAATTGTCAGACTTGTTAGTGAGCCTGTCTGACATCGGGGCCGTCAACTTATCAGCTGGATTGCTCTTTATGATGTGTGGTATGATAATATTTTTACCTTTTCACTGAGCGAAGAGGGGTTTGCTCTTCTATCTGTTATTCCCCTCATCCCCGAGCCCCCTTCCGTCTCTTCTTTACCTCTACTGGAGATTTTTTTATTTGACTTGAGAATTTACTTTCCCCTCGCAGCTCCATCCTTATTCCCAGCAGCGCAGGAATCACGCGCCAAGGAGACGTTGACGGATGTCTTCTTCCATTCGCCGGAGAGCTGTCGCCCCGGACAACGCCAGCGATGACGAGGAGCCTCTGACACGCTCTACTCCAGCTCCCGTCTCTTGACATGAGCCTCCTGCCGCCATTGCCAGCGCAGTCCGTCACAAGGGAGGATGCTGGGATACGCTGCAGTGATTCACCTATTACAACTGGCTTTGGAAATGTGTCACACACGCACACCTTGACTGTGGCGTGTACACATACACACACCTCCTGGATCTGCTGCTGCCAGGAACAGCAGAGAGAGGGGGCAGGCCTTGTGTGCGATGTACGAGACAGGAGGATAGAAATGAAAAAAGGGAGAAAAAAGAGACAGCACGTGTGTTATTCTGCAGACAGCTGAGGAATACACACCGATGTCTAAATCTGCCTTCCTCCCACAAGCACAATAGAGAGATTACTTGCAAACTGCCAGGTAGACAACAAGACATGAGCCGTCAAACCCTTCGTAGCTCGCCGCCGCGAGAGCTAATCAGGTTCGAAGCACACCCAGGTACACTATCTTTTGCTTTTGAGTGCACACGTTTCTCGACATTAATCCCCCCTAAGCCTTTGCAGCTAATGTAATCTAATTAATGACTTTTTTTTTTCCCTGAGCCTTTTACAAACTTGAACTTCACAGACTATGTATCCATGTTTTTCTGTGCATTTAAGTGAGGCGTCTGCCCACTAAAGCACAAAAAATCGGATTGTATTGGGATAACGGCACAGTTGGTCCAACTCTTTGCATCAACCTTTTAAACAACAAACCCCAACAAAACAAAGAGATAATCTTGTGTATTAATAATAACATCACGTTTGCTATCCGAAAGGGGCAATTTCTTTTTCTTAGTCCTTCATTTCAAAGAATATATAATTTGTTCCAGTTAAACAAAAAGCTCTCTATTTATGTTGTTCTGAACTCCGTGTTTTTACAGTCTCTGCATAAACATGAAATATTTAGAAAAGAAAAACCATTACATATCATCAAAATGTGTTTTTTTTTTTTTGTGGCTTTAATCTACTCCTGGAATTGAAGCTGAAAACCTGGAAACAAGCAAAGAACCTGGATCCCAAACCTGCTTTAAATGAGAGGATACGTAAGACTTTACCTTTTTGCCATATCCCTGACCCACCATATTCAGGTTTCTACTAATAATTTACCATCAGACACATTTTCTTAAGGATTTAATCTTAGCATCAGGAGACTGACTTTATAAATAAAGTTGGAACGTGCTCTGTCTTTCTTTAAAACAACACTCAGGTGGATTTGATATCTAACTGCAAATGAGTTTGTATACATTTGGAGACCTTATTTTATTTGCTCTATTACAATGCATGGAAGCACAAAACGTTGGTACATGCTAGTTATTTCTAGCATATTTGGAAGACCAGTGTTAATTTACAGCCACAGAGCCAGAGGGGCTGCCTGTGCTGCAAGTACCAGGCATCAGTTGTGCTGTAAATATAAATAATTCACCACATTCAGATTAGGTTATGTACCTTAAGCACGAAGTCTCTGAATATTTCATTAAAACGTGCATTTTGCCAAATTAGCCTGAGCTTTCACATACTTTATGTCATAAAGCAACACCAGGTCTTTTCCAGTTTACTGCCTTATTTGGCTTCTTTTGGTACATTAGTTTGATGATTCAGCAGATGCATTTGGTTTATAGTAGTTATTATACTCTGCCCTGATGATGATTTGAATGTAAAACTGAACTCTTAAAACAGCAACACCTGTCAGGAGTCTGGATGAGCTTTACTGTTGTACTTCTTGAATATCAGTTCAGCATATAGCTTATTACCATGAATAAGGAACATTGGTCTTTGACTCTACTAGAAGATTTTCTTTGGTTTAACATGACAAACCTGAAGCTCCCGTGAATCAAACTGTCACAAATGAACCATCAGCAATCATTTTCAAGTGAACAGTGAACATTGTGTGAAAAAGTTATGCTGTCACTGGACCATAACCTTCACATATTTTCACATAAACCTTTGTGATTTTGTGTTTGAAAACTGAGCCACCCTTTTGCTGCTACCGTGTTTGTGATCCGAAGTTTTCCCTTTTGTAAATTTAAAATGAAACCTCCGCTTTTTCTTGTTCCTGGCCCATCCAGGAAAGACTTTTCCATCCTGACCTTAATTCTTTGTAGTGAACACAATTTAACTTTCTTTATTCTATGACAGGAGTTGTCACCGTGGATTAAAGTGGCACACTACTGTGGAGCAAAATAGATTTTTAGTTCACACAAATACTATTATACACGGCAGGTCTCTCTTCCCTTGCTTTCCCTCCCATAGCAATTTCCACAAACAAACATTTTTTCCCTGCTATGTACAAAATAGATCAAGAAAACACACAATTATCTCTAAAAACTGGAACAGATTTTTATTAAATTAACCTTATTAGTGCATTACGGTAAGCAAATGCCAAAAAAAGGAGTTCCTCATTTGCATTAAGATAGATTTTTCAGGTTGGCTGCACAATTTAATTAAAGAAAAGATTAAGAATCATTAACCAAGCTGCTCTACCTTGCAGTAGCGACAGGCTCACATCTGACTCAGGTTAACAGAAACCCAGATGGCGGCTCTCTAACTGTTGAATCTCCGTAACCGAATCAGAATGATCCCATTAGTTTCCAGGGGTGGGGGGGGGGGAAGTGAGGGAATTCTGTAAATTTGCAACACTTACACATGGTGCAGCCGGCGGCCAAGTTTCATCTGAGGTCCCCTGGTTGACTTTCTGATTTTTCTGTGGTTGGGTGGGTGGGGGGTGACTCAGGTGGCCAGGGTTCATTCCGGGCCTCAAATTCCAAATGGAATTGCTGTACAAATTGAAATCTGATTTGTAACGCTTTGCATCCATTTTGGGAAGTAATACCATTACCTGAAGTTCATGAAGCAATATTTTCAACACATAAGCGATCCTGTATGTAAATGTGGCGTCAAATAAGGACTTTGGTAATCTGCTAACATGCCAGCAATGGCTTCATTTTAGTGACTAAAGTGTTTCTGAGCATTTGAATCATCTGATTTGAGCCTCAATTGTAATGTATGTCAATGATTTCCTGTATTTCTGGATAATCCTCAAAAAACAGATACTTGCTATGTTTGCATTTACAAATGCATACTATATGAACATGACAAAATAATGTTGCTAATGCTGCTGGTTAGAGATGTACATTGTATGTGGGTTTATATTTAGGTTTTACAGTCAGCACAGCACAGACTTTTGACTTAAACTACATTATAAGCTATGAATAGTGAAGAATATAGACGTTACTGCCACGAAACCCTGCTGGCAGTAACAAATATTTGTGTCCCTGTAAATAATTATACTGTCTATGAAAAAAGAAGTGACATCGAAAAGAACAATAAGCAGAGAGAAAAGCTAGTTTAGTATTAACCTCTTTTATGTTTGACTTTTTGTTATAGCTGCTGTGATGGAACTAAGTCAGCGGTCATAGGTCTGATGCACACACAGAGCAAGCCAAGTGGAGAGGATTTGACAGTCCTCTCTGACCACCGTAGGGTTAAAGAATTTGGTATGCAAATTATTCGGGAAGGATGTTGTTAAAAGTGTTAGAGAGAAAAAGACAGAGAGAGGGAGAGAGGAGGGAAAAAGGGAGGTACACATCCAAACCCCTAATCCTCTTGCTTTCGCCAAAATGACAAATGCAGGAACTGAGGCATAAAAGAATCACTCATGTATGGCGCACTTGAGTATTACTGCGAGGCACCTGCATTGGAATGAACAGATACAAATAAATACAAAATAATGCAAGGGGGCGGGGGTGGCGGTGAGGGAGAGGAGAAGGGGGGGGGATCACTAAGAAGCTTAAAAGAGTCTTCGGCGTTTGAATGCAATCAAGCGCCATTGAAATGATACCAGGTGCCTGGCAGGTGGAGGGAAACAGATGCGCCGGGGTTGGCAGCCTCGGCGGCGTACAGGTGTGAAAAAACGTGCCTGCTCCCTAATTACTGATTTAAATGCTTAATTTCTGTGTTTCAATATTGATTGCTACCTTTCTGCTCCTATTTCCCCACGGAGCGGACCGAGTATTTGTACGGAGGCCTTGTCAGTGTGTTTTCTTTCCTTTCTTCTCTCTCTTTTTTTTTTAATACCCCCAAACAAATCTCGGCTTTTCTCCCATGAGCTGCTCTGTGTTCATGTTTGGATTCCTTCCCAAATCATTCCTGAGTGATTAAAGGGGGGATGTCTTCGTTATTTGATGGCAGGGCAGCCGAAAAATCCCGATGGCAGCGTCGCTCCTCTTCTCCCTTTTTAGATTGGATCATATACTGGTAATGGGACGCAAAATCAATGGCCGTGCATTGATGCCAAAAGCTGCAACCCCCCCCCCCTTCAGTGGATCCAGATGGATCTTTATCTGGCAATGTATTGACGAAAATCACTCCTCTCATTTGCTGGCCCTCCTTCCTTCCTCCACAGGCAAATGATAGACTCATGTACCTGCTGTAATTTGTACTTCAGTTTGAGATTAATAACCTGCTGTGCTGCAGATTGTGAATGAGCAGGATGATGATGATGAGGATGAAGATAACGGTGACACTAATGAAAGCTGATGAATCTGAATAACTGTATGTAGGGTTATGTGTGTATGCACTTTTTCTGTTAGCTGGATACCTACAGTATATGCTCTTTTGTGTACATGCATGCAAAGTGTGTGTGTGGGGGGGGGGGCAGCATGGACACGACTAATCTCTGTCAACACAGACAAAGAATTCTCTTTTATATCTCCCAAAGCCATTGATTGGTGAAACCTGTCACATCCAGGATAACCCTGTTTCCAATGGCAACACCCCCAATTACCCAACCTCCCTCCCCCCATGACTTCTCAAATGTTTATCATTTGTTCCATGAACATGTAATTTTGTAATACACAAGTATTACATTAGATACTGAATGTGAATGAAGCAAGTGGCAGCATCAGCAGCTATGAAGTGATGCTTCTGTCTTTAAGAGATGTAAAAATGTGACGTAAAAAGTGTGTTTTGGAGTTTGCTTGATTGACAGGTGTCTCTCACCTGACTCGTCACCAAGTTTCCAAGAAATAAGTCAATAAGGCTTTGAAACAACTTACACTTAGAAACCTGTGTGTGCATGTAACACAGTTTGTGGAATACAGAAATACTCTTGAGCTAAGGTCAATTATTATCTTTACTACATTAAGCCTTTTTGTTTAATAATATATCATGCACTTACTGTACTGAGTGTGTGGAATGTATGCATGTTGCCTTGTAATACCTCACAAGGCTATTTGATGGGAACTGTTTTATTTCCTGGAGGTAGCATGTCAGGGAGACGGCAGGGCAGTGCATACTGGGACCGGTCCAGGCCCACCGCGGCGGCTCCCGTTGCAGGCCAACAGCTGCCTTTCCCAGGTGGCCTGACATTTGAGTCGCAGCCGGGCAGATTAGATGGAAGGTGTACGAAGAGGGACAGAAGGCAGGAGGATGATGTAGGGGGGGAGACTGGGTGAGGAAAGGAAGGAAAAGGGGAAGGCAGGACGATTAACTTAGTGCCAGGTCCTTGTGCGTACGGGGTTGGAAGGCGGGGGAGCCCAGGGGACAACCTGAGCCCGTGGATTTTGGTCCAGATGGCTGGCCAGGGCACCCCAGAGGACCCCCTCTTATTGATTTAGGAGGGAAAACAGAGAACCTGGCTTTGCTTTGGGCCTCGGCGAGCAACCAACTGTACCGTACAAGACCTGCATGGCTGCTCGTCTCCTCCTTCCTTTTTTTCTTTTTCATCCTCATCTCAGGTTATCTGCGCCGACCCGAGGGAAAGTGAGCAGGGGATGTGTGAGGAAGTGGGGAGCCAGGGCAAGATATGAATATAAGTCCACTGATTTAGCAGGTCGGATGTAAAACGGGTCACACTTTTGCAGGTCTAATCCCCTTTTCTTCGCGGTCAAATTGTGCGCTGATATGAGACGGTATCGGCTCCCTGGAACCAAATAGAGCCTGAACAGTGCAGGTCTCTGTTAATACAAAGAGCTTCTCAGCTAGTGAGCAGCTGAGAAGAGATGTGCGAGATAAGATTTGTAGAAACACATGAAAGGGGACATGGGTATAAATATGTATGCACCCCTTGGAGTGGAGCCCTTTTTGTATGCCCATTAGTACAGTTTTTGTGATACTGTCTATCTATTGTCAATGTGATAACGCATATAGCTTCACCACCCAGTCAATTATATTTCCTACATTACATTACAATAGGAAGTAAAACTGACTGAACAGACAGTCAGTGCTACATAATATGAATAATTTAAGGCAAATCATACAGACATCATTCCTGTAAGACTGGACACTGTTTTGAAGAAATATTGGAGATTTTACACCGACACCAACACCAACCAAGGTTTACAGTACACATTAAACTGTGAAATTTAAGTTGGGAAAACAGATTATTTGTCTAGAAAACGATTCTTTAAAAAATATATTCTATGCTCTTATATCAGTTTTTGTCCAAAATTGATTGATATAAAATGTGAATATTTAAAAAGTAATTTTTAAAGAACAGATGGTATTTCAAATGCATTAAGATAATTATAAAACAGCTGATCCTCAGGATAATTGATTGATATTTTTTATGTTTTTCCCCCAAAGTAGGCACATTGATTATTTAAATGATTTTAAGCCTAATAAATTCCATATCACCTAAAATTCCGTACGCACATAAAGCGTAACCATCCTGAGCACCATCTTTGATTCTATTACACATAGTATACAGAGCTTACAAAGAGTTAACTGCAGTTCGGCATATTAGGATCTCATAGCACATGATATTTGTCAATATTGTCGATTAGCTATGAAACAGATCCCCTTCAGCGGGGGACCGGAGTGGGGAGGTATCTGTAACCGGACGCCCACGCAATGCAAAGACTATTGACTGACAAGGTGGACCTCTTTGTGTTCTTTGGAAGACGACTACATCCACGTTGTTTTTGTGTACTGGGTCCTGTGTTGTGCTAATGAGCCTAATGAGCTACTGTTTACATGTCTGTGCTTCTCTGGGGCAGACACCTTAGGCAATGATGGGATTTCTGTGTGAGTTGTGTAGGCACACACATGCACCTCTATGCTGACTTGTGTCAGAGCCTGTGGATGTATGGTGTGTATGGGTTTTTTGTTGCTTGATAATTAGGGCTTATGCTCAATAAGGACATCATGCAGTACAACAGTGCACTAATTTCAACTGTTGAGAGGAGACAACATGCAGAATAGAAACAGCAAAACATTGCATGTGTCTTTGAGTCTATAGCCCCACACTCAATATGTATCTTTATTGTGGTTGTGGTATAAAGTGAAATGAAACTTATACTTGCAGAATCTCTGCACTCAAATCAGACTATACAACGTTTGTCTTTCCACATGGTGACTACGTGAGATTATGTGATCATAGTGACATTAATTCCTGCTGAGAAAGTGTCAGACTACATACGTCCAGTCATAGCTTGCAGTCTTTCACAACCTGCATGGTGTGCTCAGGTGATTGGGAAGAAAGGACTTTGAGTCGAAGGAAGATTGCAGGCATTGCTAAACAAGGCCGAAGGCAAACAAATATTCTGACATGCCAGCTTTTCCGTCCCAAAATGTGATTTCTTGAACTCACCACACGAAGCTGAAGCAACAAATTTTCATGCAATACCCCACATATAATTTATTGTGTAGTCGCAGTATTTGTTTAGAGCGTGAAGTTGCAAAAACCAAGTACTTCCTGGGGGGAAAACAGTTGACAGGACACCTTACATGTAACCTTTGAAATAATATGTATCAAGCGTGAAAATGTAGTGCATATTAGACCAAATACTGCCTCTGTTATTCATCTGCTGTGTTCTCTATCTCAGCGATAGATTATGTATTAAATTCAGTTATCTCCCTAAATGCCAGTAGAAACAGCTACTTGGCTTTCTTTCCTCTGTTGTCTCTTGTTTTGCTGCATGCTAACATGGGTTCAAGATGCCAACATTTATGACATCTGTCTGCATGCCATGGGATCCAGTTTTGTTCCAGATATCCATGCGGTCCAGATAAGAACTCTAAAATGTGACTGTCACTCTGCTTCGAACTAAAACCTAAACGTCATGTGAGACATCTGAACTAGATTCGTTTTGCTCCTCTTAAACACGTGTGTGTCGTGTGTGTATCTCTGTGTGTGTGTGTGTGTGTGTGTGTGTGTGTGGAGGGGGGGGCTGCGATAATTGAAGCCCACTTGCTCCTGTGGGAGTGCACTGATGTAAGCCTCTGGCTGCAGTGTGGTTTGATGCTGAAAGGTGTGTATTGTTTTATCACTCACAAGTGTTGCTGTGGAAAGGGGGTGTGACATTGCTGCTAAGACCTGAACTGAGTTCAGACCTGTTTGCGAACCTCTGGGGGAAACTCAGAACAATGAGCAGTTCTATCTTTTTCCTTTTTCCCCCTTGTTTTATTTGCACCTTATATCTACCAGGGGAAAGATTTGCTGATCACACATGTTGTTTTGTTCCAGCAACTTCCTGCTTCACATTCATGTAGGTGTACAGCTTCAGATATGTTGGAGAAGAGCTGAACAATAAAAGCATCCACTGTGTTTTGGGATTCAAACTAGCAACCATCAGGCTAAACCTATTTATTTTGCTAGCAGAGGAGCATTACATCGTCTGTGACTTGCCTTAACGGTCATCCATTAATGTCATCCCCTGCTTATTTAAGCATCAGTGTGTAATTGACACAGGCGGTTCGATTTTCACAGTAGGGACTGTTAAACTACATAATTATTACATTTAATGATTTTAATTAATGTCTGATTTTCCACCACGGGATTTTGCTAAATGAATAAAGAAATTACTTTTTTATCATAACATATGTTTATGTCAGGTAGGGTTGGCCAGTGTAGATAAAATCTTTAGTTACTTTACAGAACATTGATCATTTTCAGTACAACTGAAAAACAATTTAAAGATAAATTAAGTGAATAGTGAATTAAATGCCGAAAAATTTGAGTATTCCATCACTGATAAAAATATCCTTTAATCCAAAATCCAAATCAGTCCTGCTCATTGATTTGCAACGTTGCGTACAGTATGGCTTAATAAAGTCTTCGGTATATTAAAGAGATAGCATATGATGGAATTCCCAAACCCTGATGTCAGATATTTGACAGAAATGTCTCAGCCCTGTCTCCTAGAAATTACAATTTTGTACAAAGTTGTAACAAAGTTACTTTAAAGTTTAAAAGTTGTTTTCTCAAGCTCAGTGCAACTAAAGCATGATTTTATGTTTAAGTTCAAGATCAAGATTGTCACCTTGTCAATGAAACTTCTATCTTCCAGGTGCTTTTGTTGCCTAAACCCAACACCACATGGGACTCAGTGTGTAAGGCCGGATGTCAATGTCCTGCCAAAGTCTATTGCCCCCTTTTCCATCCATAATGGTTATTTTGTGCTACAGGGTTGTAAAATCACTGCTGGATGCTTCCTCCCTATCCGTGCATTGTAAAGCTAATGTCTACATGGCAGTGTGTTCAGATATGGGATTTATAGGTCACAGCTGCAAACACAGCTAAGGGCAATATACTATTGTTCCTCAATGCTCCAGTACAAGGTGTATTAAACACACATATGCTCCTAAATGAATATTTAGATTACTACCCTTTATTATTAGGCTGTCCTGGAAACATTTGAATATCACCTCGAGCATTGTTTTTCTTATCTACCCCACCACCACCACAACACGCCTATGTCCCTCTTTTTTCTGGGGGGAAATGCCACAGTGTGCTCAGTGATGCATAATCACCTTGAAATTAATTAATCGTAACACAACAACGCCGGTGATAGCATCAGTGCCCGTGTGGTTCCCTCTTTTGTCTGACCACCCGCTCTTTCTTCACGTTGCTGAGGTTGCTGTCCTGGACGCCACTGAGCTAAAATGGCTGCTATCTCTGAGCTGTATGTGTGGGGTCTCTGCAAGTAATTAATCTCAATGAAGCCCGTAGCTGAGGTAGGTATGATGGCCCGGAATTCAATTACCCCCCCACCCCTCCTCACCCCACACCCCATTGCTGCCGCCGCCGCCACCGTCGGCACACGCTGACACTTTAACGGGAAAATATATGCAGCCTCTATTTTCTCAGGTTAATATGAGCCACCTGAGCCTTATCATCATTTAACCAGCATGGAGATATTGTCATAACACATGCAGGCTCCTGGTTTTACTTAAGTTTCTGTCATTAGCGGCCCTCAACGCATTCTGTATTATGGCTCAAATAACACATGTACTTTTTCATTCCGCTGAATATGAATGTTTGCACACTTCTCAGGAACATGTAATGCACATATATGAGTGAGAGTAATAGGCATAGTTTACACTGCAAACGTGTTTTGTACAGCTTATGTGGTGTAAATGAAATCATGTTGTCCATTGCCTATCAGTATGTACTTTTATAGTTCCACCATAAACATTGTGAAGGAAAGGAACAGAATAGACTGGTCCATCTTAAGCTGAATGTGGCATTTCACCATGAAATACAAGCCATAAAAACAGAGCACATTCACATCAATCCAACATGATGGGGTATGATATTGTGGATGATGTCTCACATCCAATGATGGGTAGGTAGACGGTGAACTCAAGACATACCTTAGACTAAATAAAAAGTAGAATGAACTCAAAATTACTTAAGAAATAATCAATTAATGTTAAATGAATGAACTGCTGATAAAACTCACACGGATAAAACAAAAAGTTCATTTTGTTTAACACACAATTTTGTGAAATCAGAACATGGTCTGATCACATAATCACCACAAATGATAATTATAATACTCATTTTAACTTTTCCTCTTGCTTTCTGCTGTTGTTGCTTTGACCAATTGCTTTGTAGCCTCTAGCCTCGACTTGTCCCAATCACGCCCACAATACATGCCCACAGGAAGTGCTATATACACAACACAACACCCCCAACACCCTAGACCTGCTAATTTATAGTTAATAGGGTTGTGAGAAGTGTGTGGTTATCCTCACTGTGTTTTGTAACTGCACTGGAAACTGCTATTAAGTGATCAGAGGTGATCAAAACACCCCACTCTGTAGTTGTTCCTGTACATGATGAAGGCTTTGTTATTCGAAATGATGGCTCTTCACTCAGTTTAGCCTGCACAATAAGCTGACTCTGTCTTCTGGAATGAACACTATTGGATATTGACGAATATTTTCATCCTTATTGATTACTGGTTGACAATACACTGTATTTCCTCTTTAATTATTTGCATGGCTGCTTTTTGCAGGGATGGACATCAATATCACAGAAAGTAGTGAATCATACCAAACCTACAGCTCCTGTGCCAGTGGTCTCTGGAGATGACGCGTATATTAGATCAAGGAGTTCAATTAGATAAATTCCAGCATCTTTCATTAGCTCTTAAATCTTTTTAGACATTTTATACAAATGGAAGATAATTCTTTATTTTCAAATTTCCTCAAATGTTCCTTATCACTCACGTCATTGATTAGTTAAGGCAGAGCATGTGAGTAAGGTTGGTGATTTTTAAATTGCTTTGGTGTCTTAATGCCACCTTTATGAACAAGATCCTTTATGTATTTAACATATTTAAAGAAATACTGACTGTGCATCTTTAACTGGTCAAAATCTGCAGGTGAAGAGCCAGTGTGTATAGTCAGAAAACTAGTTTTTGTAAAAGCTGCCTGATCGTATACTTTTCTGGATAGAGTGCGCATTCATCTTGCAGGTTTTAAGCACATCTTGCTCTTCTTTTTAAATGGTTAGCTTAGATTCTGTATGTAAAGTCACAAACCATCTCACAACTATTTGGTGTCATAGAGATGTAGTATTTATACAGTTGGAACTACAGTGGCTTTCAATGCAGTGCTGATAATATACATGTGAGGTGATTTCTTTGCTGCCTATGTGTCACTGACTCTCACAGAAGAAGAGCAGTACATTCCTATCAGTGCACATTCCTGCCATACACTCAGAGGCCAATCATGTTTTAGTGCAGCCATATACCTAGGCAGAGGTCAGCAATAGCAACTGATGCCCCATGATGCTCTCGCTTTAACCTCTAAAGTCCCAGTTACTTTTTGCATAAATGAGGTAAAACTAAAGCAGAAAGGTAGCTTCAGCTGTGTGTGTGTGTGTGTTTGTGTGTGTGTGTGTGGTTGTATGTGGGTGGGATGTGGGGGTCACATGTCTCCAGATGAGTTCTATGCAAAACAAAAACGTTAATACATGCAGTGAGCGTGACGGCGGGCGGCGCACCTTCCTATAAATCACTGTGGTTTTAATCATACCTGTCTCGCCGTGTCTTTGCAGCCATCCCTGGAGAAATTGTTTCGCCTGCCCGCCTCTCTCTCTCTCTCTGTTCCTCTCTTTCTCACTTGTGCTCAATTATCTATCAGCTCTTTCAGTGTTTATTTATTTATCCAAAGTTCATGTACAGTATGCATGCACAAATTTTCTCCTGGGGGAGCGAGAGCGGCTCAGCGGAGCGTGGCGGCTAACCACACCGGCAGCAGTGAAGGAGGTGGAGGAGGAGAAAGAAAAGGAGAAGGAGGGGAGGAGAAGCAGATTAGAGGTTTAGTCGAAACTTTTCTTAGAGGCAGACCTAAAGGTTGCTGGTTTGTTTCCCAACACCTGCTGGGAATATATCAATCCTCTTAGAGCAATCATTGATTAGTTGCCTTTGAGCAACTTTCCAAACTTCCCTGGCTGTGGCGCTCTCAGTTCTTACTGAAGACTTAACATTTAAAAACAACTCACAAATATATAGTTAAAAAAGATTCAGTTTCCTAAAACAGCTGAGCATTTTGGTTTTTAACAAAAGTGACTGAAACAGGAGAGGACTATTTGCAGGCGCGTATTTATACACATTCCATGCTTTAAAAACTTGATGGCAGTGGTGTGTTCTGTGGCACAGGTCTTGGAATTAGTTGACAATAAGAACTTTTCTGTTATTGTAGTTTTGGTTTCTTCTGCCTTGAAAAGCTATTACTGCTCATTCTCACTACCTAGTTTGTTAAAAGATAGCCTCATAAACATACAGTTAAACACATCTGACACTAAGAGTTTAGAAGAGCAACTGTTAAAGCTTTTATGAGTAGAAACAGACTAAATTGCTGTTGTGTAATCAGCATCACATTGACAAAACAGCCTTAGTATTTGCTTATATGGAAAAACCAACTCAATCTTCCACAACACAGTGAAGAGAGAACATGCAGGAGGAAGTGGGGAACACAGGGCTTTAGTAAAGAGAAGAGAAGAAGAAAAGAGGAGACTAGCAGAGGAGCGAAGGGTTACAGACATTTAAAAACACAAGGGAGACGATGGTTTCCACTGAGGGAGAGGCAGGTAAAGGCTGCCTGGAAGCTAATTAGAGGCCATATCACAACAGCAGCAGGGCCTGAGCCACTTTCACTCAGCACCGAGGTAAACAAAGTGCTTGGCTGCTTGTTGCTGTGACAGGCCAGATAAAGTGGTATTTACCTTTCAGTTGTTGGTTTCTTTTACAGCCAGTACTGCAAGTATGTACAGTGTGTTTGCTGGCATTTATTTCGCAACACAATGTCAACAGAAAGACACAGAGAAAGAGAGAGAGAGGAAGAAACAGAGAAAACAGTGGATGCACAATGCAATTATAGACTAACTGGATTCGAAATGAGGGAGACAGAGACAAAGGTGGGAGAGGAGTGTCAGCACATCAGGACATTAAGGTCTTATTTACACAGGACTAATATTACCTGGAGATGTTCAGTGATTTGTAAAAACTGCAGAGATAACAGGGTGTGCCATGCAAATCTGTTCAATCTCTCAAGTAAAAGTTCAGCTGCTATTCATTATCTGCTGTTTTTGGTTATCCCGATTGCTGCAGAATAACTTCCTAAATTTGGGACTCAATTTCCATTTTGTAACCATTTGTATGGTTTCTAGCTTTTTGTTTGTCATTAAAAAGAAGGAGCAGTGGAACCTAGAGAGCAAGATTCTGGATGTGATTTTTGCAAAAAGCTTAAGATTTGCTTCATACTGAAATACATCAGACACTGAATGAGTAATTTACTTTAATATCTTTACTTCACTGGAGTAACACTATGTGCATAATACTATTTCTTGACCGGGAGCAGTGTCATGCTGTCATCGTACAACAAGCGCAGACTCCAGGAAGTAACTGCACCTGGCCAAGACATTTTCAGCCACATTATTAAAATTATGTTTTTTGTACGGAGTGCACAAACAATATATAACATGTTAATAGGTGAACTATAGATGTTCTGGTAAGTGGATTTTAGACGGAGCTTTTCAGTCTTTATGCTAAGCTACGCTAACTGCCTGCTGTTTTCAGACATGAAAGTGGTATGGATCTTCTCATCTCTTAGCAAAAAAGCTAATAAGTTTCCCCAAATGTATCCACCCACAAGATCATTTCCCTCTGAGATTTGTCTGTGATCAAGTTTCTCATAAAAGTGATAAATATATCATATATTTATAAGTCATTTGTATAAGCACATACTTTCCACCCTGACCTCCTCCCTAATATGAAAATGTTACACTTCCTAGATTGGAAAGGAAAATGCCAGTGAATATAATCCAGGCAGAAATTACATTTCCTACAAAATGTATTTGGCTAAACAAATTAGTGGTATATGAAATACTTTGTAGGAGACGAGGGTTGCTGGTCCTTGATTCACTTTTTTTTTTACAAACCAACACTGTTATATTTTCATATTCCGGCAAGTAAATACATGCTTTAATGAACTTCTTCTGATGCCTTGTTGATCTTCTCTTAAACCTCTGGCCTTTGTTTTGTTGATTAAAAAGCAGATTTCATGCAAGTGTAGAAGACATGATTTAAAGATTTGAATTTATTTTGGAGTGAAGTCAGGGATGTGTACATTTTACCTGTCAACTTTATCAACGTCTATGTATTAATTACCTCCTTTTTGGTCTTGCCTCTTAATGGTCTTGAAAAGGATCTTGAGCCTCTCTGCGCAGCTTCTCTGCGACATCTGTCTCCCGTGTTTTTAACTTGAGAGAATAGCACTGTCAACTGTTCACATAAACCATGTCAGAGCCGCCCGTGGCACCTATCTCCTCAGCAAAACAAAGGCTCCCCGCAATTAAGGAGGCCTTTTCTCACCACCGACAGCTCCCCTCCTTTTTTCATCCCCCCCCCCCCCCTTTTTTTTGCTTTATTCCAACAATTTCCAGCAACTCTAGCAGACACCTTAAGTGCCACTAAGTGATCAAAGAGGGGAGTGCATATTGGATAACGCAATTAGGCTACCACTGAGAGAGGAGAGTAACAAAGAGAGAGACAAGAGAGGGACTCTGAACAGATAATGGCTTGTAAACAGAGGACATTACTTTACACAGAGATTATTCAGATCCCGACCTGACACCGGATGCACCAGGGTCTATTAGTGGAGTCATACCCAGCAGAAGAAATAAGAATGGATCACTTTAGTTAGGAAATGGGAGAAAATGGCATTGTGAGGATTCGTTCTTGTACTAAAGAGTTGATTCTCAGGCCCCTCTAATTGGCAGTATTCAAAACAACACAGTGATAGTTTAAAGGGAATGTGAGGATATGTCATCAAAGAGGATTTCTTTCTCCTGCCCTCCTCCACCCGTCCTCACATTTCTCCTCGCCGCTTGTCATTGGTGTACTTAACAAGAGGACATAAGTGGCTCCTCTCATCATAATGGAGATCCGAGAATATAAAGAATGTGTGTGTGGTCGTGGCAATGAGGGGTGAGTGTTGTGGTGAAGAAAGGAAGTGGTGGTTTCCTCCACCCCTCAGTGTTAAATGACTTGGGTCAAACGGTCAAAATGTAATTATCACCGAGGACGGCAGCAATCGCCGGTCAACCTGCTTACCTGACATTAACCCCAGTCTGAACTAACAGGAGGCTCTTGCTGCCCCAGGGAGCCAGATGCTAATTTGAAGCAGAGTTTGGAGTTGGAGGGGTTCGGGTGGGGTAATTGTGGAGATCTAATGGGGATCAGTGCTGTGGGAGCTCTCTATACATCTGCCGTCTGGCTAAGACCCACCGCACCTGAGACTCACAGGCTTGGCTGTGGTCGCACTCCCCTGTAGGCTTTGAAGCTCGACGGATGCAGCATGGCACCACTGCTGGCACAAGTGAAGTGTGTGTGTGTGTGTGTTGTGGTTTGAATTCCAATTTTTGTTGAGTGAGGCTGCATTCACAATGCAACTGAGTGTCCCAAGGCTGACAGATCTGATGCTTTCTAAGCTCACATGAATTCCTACTTTTACCTCTGTTAGTTTGTCTTTTTTATTTGTTATTCACATACAAGTGTTTAGCTCCCATAGGCTTGTAAGAACATGAAATATATTGTTGCAGTGGTGAAAAAAAGAAAATAAAACACACAAACAAACATAATTTGTGACAAAATACCTGCAAACGTCATTCCCATCAGCCTCAGCTGTCCTTTGTGTTGCTGCCTGGGAAAAGTTAGCATTCAAACACACACAACTAAGGTGGTGAACGTTACTGTGCCTCATAGAGTTGCTAGCACGGCCGTTTTTTTAACATTTTAACATTTTAACATTTTTTTAAACATTTTTACACATTTCATGACATATAAACTGTGACCTGAACTCAAAACCCTGTTCTAGTAACCATAATATTTGTAACTTTAGATTGGTTATTAAAACGGTTTGAATTCCAATGCCTACAGTGAACAATGAACTATATAAAAACAGTGCTTAGGTAAACTAATAATTCATTATTATTCAATCATACTATTAATAATCATATTATTCATTCAGTCTCCCTGTAAAATGTTTGACCACATAAGCAATGACATTAGTTCAGTAGTTGTGGAGTCATTCCGACCCAATATGGAGAAGACTATATCACATAAATGAATGTGAGGGGCAGTGGAAGGCCTCGACCCTCTTGTAACGCAGATCACCTCTACACTTGAATCCTGCTCATTGTGTCTGTGCGACAAGGAAAAAGGGCCCAGGGAAGCAGCCTCCTGGTCATCTTTAATTCATGCGATTAAATATGCAGCAGAAGCCCTCCTTGTACCAGCTGTTAGACGCCGTTAGTAAGCCATAATTCAAGAGTTCAAATCCAAGCAAATTGAGGGCGAGGTCGGAGAGAGCGCTGGCCGGAGAGGCATTATCCTCCAGCTGAGGGGCGAGTGGCAGGTTCAGTCAGGTGCAGCGCAAAGCCGGGGCTTGTTAATCCTTGCGGCTCGTAAAAGATAAAGCAATGCACTGCCCTTATAAATGTACAAATGAGAAAATAGGCAGTGACAGAGACACATGCTGGTTATTTCTTCACTTAAAAACTCCCTGTCATGCGGGGATACAGATGTATTTATCCCATCCACTTTGCAGCTTTGACCTTTTGACCTCTAATATCATCATTCTAGGTACTGAAGCTTATTTGCCTGCATCTGCCATCATTCAGTAAATGATTGTATACTTATAAACATTCTAGCTGTGTAGTTGATGTACAGACCTTTGCTGTCTGTCTTATCTCTTAAATATAAACCTCCAGAAATAGTTTTCATATCGATCATATAATTTGGGTTTTGAAAGGGCTTCCCAAGTGGGGTTTATAGGCGTCAACTCGTAACAGCAGTATTTATATCTATGTAAACTGTAAAATTGTAAACTTTGAAAAAATAAATAAAGCCTGCTATTGAAGTTGTGGGAAAACCTCATATCTCCAGAAAATGACTTTAAAGACTTAAATGGTCTTCAGGGAGCCACATTTAATCCAGATGATTTCAGTATTGTACCAGAAAGAAAAAGAAATCACATTTATATATAACACAAACTACTAAAAGACAGCCCTACAACATGACTTCACTCACTGTATGTCAAGCGGTTCAATCCATCTGTTTAGACATGTCATATTGTTATTTATTTAATAGTTCTATATTTAGAGGCTTTCAATAAACCGACTATTCTCACAAATCAAAGAGTAAAGCTCGCTTTAACCCCACTGCATACTCAAATGCTTCGAATCTTTCTGTACTGTGTGTTTGTGTGTGGGCGCATGCTGATTGTGAACCTGCATGTGTTTGAATATGTGTCTATACATGACTATGTGCATGTGAAAAGGCATCTCATTGACACAGTGCACCTGCATGAATATAACGTCTATAGAGTTATATAACGTGCATGAACGAATATGTGCCTGAATTTGGATTAGCATGTGTGTGTATGCGTGTGCACCTGCATGTCCGCGGAGGAAATCACCATTTCAATATAGCTCTGATTAAACCTCCCATTTACCGTTCTGAAAGTACACAGGAACCTTTTCTTGGCAGGTTGCCTCCTGCAGCAGGCCGGTGCCAAGCTCTTTGAAACCCAATCAGTTTTCAGTTCTCAGATCACTATCCGCTCCTTAGTCTCTCCTCGCCTCTCTCCTCGTAGATCGGCAGCTTGCATCGCAAGCTTGAAAAAAAAAAAAGGAGAAAGAAAGAAAGAGGCCGGTGGTTGGTCATCCATCAACACAGCCAGCTGGCGTTGGATCAACACCCACCAAGTCCAGCAGGCACCTGTTGGGAGTCTGCAAGGTGCAGCACACTGCAAAAAATAGACAACCTCGCAAGGCATAGTTTCATATGGAGGTTTGCAAGCTTATTTTCCTGAAAAAAAGCTGTCCAGTGCAAAGGGTATTTACAGTTTTCTCCAATGCAGTTTAATGTGTTTCAAGATAATAACTTCACATAGCAAAGATCAGTCTACTGGGATTGAGTATCAGTCACCTCATTCATTAGTTATTGGTTGTGATGTGCAAGCGTGTTGCTCTTCTTTCCATGCCCTGTCAATGACTCCCGAGATGTGAAGATCTCTACACAGTCACTATGTACTAGTGTTCATTCTATAGTGTTTTTAACATTAACAGTGGTGTACTTTACTGCCATGTAATAACAGTAAATCATACTGTGTGCTTATAGATCTCGATCAAACTGTGACTTTGGAAAGCTGCTGTAATTGTAAAGATAGACACTTAACCAAGAGTAAGCAACACGTAGTATTATAAAATGTTTAAACCATTCCTTTGCTGTACATTTCACCACCATCTCACCACCATCCACGATTAGTTTGTATTGTTTCCAGATTTAGGTTACTTGATTTTTATTGTGGATCAAAGGTCACACAAAAAAATTATGTTAATTCAGTCTACAATCTGTGGTCTTTGAGCAAACTTGTTTGTAGCTTGTGTGTAGTTCCAATTTGGTCATAACTAAATTCTGTGTTTCATCCTCTTTAAAGGCCCGTCAGTAATTTATTTATCCATATACATTAGAGCAGAGTTATAGTGATCACAATTGTAAATGTAGGACTGTGCTTCTAGTCTTTTTGCAAACTGGTGTGAACAAACCATTGACAGAATCTGAAAACATAACACCATCGATTTTGTCTCATTTAAAAGACCTGACACTTGCCTTTACATTTGAGTCACAGTTTGTGGCTTTAAAGTAGCTGTAAATGAGCCCAGATTTCGGGAGGAATAATAGCATTTTTAAAACCTCAAAAACACAAAAACACATTAGTTCTATATACTGGTGCAGAAACAGGGAAGAACTGAGAGACTGAGGAAAAAGAGAGAGAGAGAATAAGAGTGAGAGTTTGACCGCAGTGACATGGGGAATTAGAGAGAGAGCTTATCCCTACGTCGGTATCAACATGTATAAGCCCAATGCTCCATTTCAACCCCAGAAACCTGCCGTCCAATCCATCAAAACATGACTCCCATCGACATCCAACCGCCCTCTCTGCCTGTATTTGTCTTCCTAATTAATTACTTCACATGCCACAGTATGTTTTTCAAATGATAGATGATGGAAAATTATAGCTGCGGTATCCCAGGCACAGCCGGCGGTAGATTTGTGCAGTCAGCTTCCAGCCTGCATTACCTGAGTAGATCTGGCAGAATGCCTGAGCACTCAGACAGGACGGGACAGATTTGATTTTTGGCGTGTAAGAGGCTTTTTTAAAAATGTTTCTAATGCCGGATTTAGTAGGTAAGCACAATCTGTCGTGTTCACCTACATGATATGAACCAACAAGGACACCGTGACACACAAACAGCAAAGGAAATTCAGCATTGAGTGTGCAGGATTGTATTATTGCTATTGTTCAGGTTATGTCATTATGAGGCAGTGGGTTTTATGGGAGAAAAAGACAAGAAAAGGTTTATGATTGTGATTTAGCATATGGAAAATAAGAAAACCAGCAAAATAATCCCCAGTATTTGTACATATTTATTTAGATTTTCCTTTTTTCCTTATTTCATCCAGGCAAATCTGTGTGTTTACTGTGCATACACTTTGTTTTTCTGCTTCATATTAAAATTCCATTTTACATTTACGCAGATTTTAAAATTTTGGCCTTGTTGTATTGATACACAGGTTGTTGATGGGTTTTTCATGGTTGATTATTATATATTTTTTATTATCTAGTCAGAAAAAGAGTCCAGTCTCTAGTCTGTACATGTCTTATTTGTCTGACTAAGAGCCATAAACCTAAATATATTTGCTATAAAATAGAAGGAAGCAGCGAATGCTCACATTTAAGAGGCTGTAACCAGTGAATGCTTGATAAAAGATGATGAATCAATCAAAGTGGTTGTTGGTAAATTTGACTAATTGACTTATTCACTTTTGCAAGGTTTAGTACATAGTTCTATATAAAATGGCCAGTCTGGCATTTACTTGTGTTTCCTTTCAGTCAAGATGATGAGATTTCAAACTTAGCTCTCTTTTTGTCAAAAGAGTAAACTCTCCGCAGCACACAAACGTTACCGGAGCAATAAACAAACAAACTGACAGGAGCCTAACTCTTTTTTATTTTTGATCAGGCATACTGCCTAAGGCCAGGTTTTTCATACAGATTCCAGGCCTTTGATTCACAGCGCTGTCCGGTTTTAATAATGCAGGCGTGTTCGCGGGTGGTTTGCCCCCCGCCCCCCTCCTGAAGAAGGCCGCTTCCTCACGGCGATGTCAACGTGGCCGGACAGGAAGCTCTCACCGTGAGAGAAAGTTAAGATGGGAAGACTAGGAGCAGTGGGGGTGTGAGAAAGAGGAAGTGAAAAGGAGGAGAAAAAGAAAAAGTTTCTCTTTTTTCATGCTGGGAGCACAAAAGAGCATATTAAACACTAAAGTTTATCAGTCCAAATTAAGTCTTGAATTCACAGCTTCTTTAATCTTTTTGCATCCGAAACCATTCCCCCCCCACCACTCTCGCTCCACATTTCCTCCTGCTAAAACAGTGAAATGAAATCCAGCCCGTGCCGTTAACTCTCCCCGTGTTGAAAACACAGAGACACATCATAAAAAATTAATTACTCCTCCGCCCCCCCGCCCCCCTCATTTCCATAAGATTCCTTTAAAAATATGTAAAATTAATTTAAAGTAAGTGGTGACGTTGTCTTTGAAGATCACGACAACTAACATGGATCAAAGCCGAGGTTGGGTACGGATGAAGGCCTGATTAGCATAATGAAATTAACTTAGAGACAAGAATCTCTAATAGGTGCAACAAAAAAACGCATTAACAATATTTAAGGAAAGTACTGTTTGTGCTTGTAATACAACAATTATAGAACTTGTATTCAATTAACAGTTTGTTGATTAACTTCTTTTTTCATTCACAGCTCATATCAAGGCTGCCTTTCATTATTTCTTTTTTTTTCTTCTGCATTTCACTTTTCAACTTGACACACATGATGATTCTTTGCTGTATTGTTTTTTCTCAAAATCGGGCCATGAAATCAGTCTGAATTTGCATATTCACAGTGATAATTGCAAAGCTGGCAGATAGTTGTGCTATAATTGCAAACTAATGACTGCAAAATTATTTGTGAACTCCCAAGATATTGAGGTTTTCTTTTTCCCGGCAGCACCTAATTTGAGTGACAGCTCCAGCAGGTTAAAAAAGGGTTTATCAGAAAATTTCCCTTCGAAACAACCATTAAACAGAGTCACGGTATCTTTACTGTCACAGCGTGTGATCTCTGTACTACATCCTGTATGAGCTGTTGGGCTTGTAGTTTCTGTCTGAGGGGCTTTAATGTATCCTCCTCCTGCAATAGAAAATACAGACCCTGACAAAGCGGATGTGCATTTAT
Organism: Nannoperca australis; assembly: GCA_036023655.1. Taxonomy (NCBI): domain Eukaryota; kingdom Metazoa; phylum Chordata; class Actinopteri; order Centrarchiformes; family Percichthyidae; genus Nannoperca; species Nannoperca australis. The sequence continues at coordinate 28,776 of JAVQJD010047393.1, read as the reverse complement.
TAGTCACTGCTTCAACACCTGAGAAGATCGAAATCCCAGCTCTGATAACATGAGGTAAAATGATTGATTTGCCTAGGTATTGTTAAATGAAAATCTTAGCAGGATTATTTAGGCTAAATTTTGGCTGTATGGAGTAACTGTAAAACCTAAGAAACAAATACAGTTTGACTGAATTAGATGAATCCAAATTTGATTAACTTCGTCTCTTAACCATCTTTTGTTTCTCTGACTGCATCCAGCCAATTAAAAATGTCCAATTTGCACGCAATGTTTGAATCCAAAAGTCCACACTTGCAGAATCCATCAGATATACAGATTTTAAATGCAGAATGAGACTTAAGGCCACAATATGTGTGGGCTGTGGTTGTACGTCAAAAGCCAAAATGCTGATCCTATAATGTATCTCTTAAGAGTTCTGAAGAGAAATCCCATTGGAAGTGTACCGTACGTGCTACAGGTCTGTTTTTCTTCTTTTTTTGATGTTGTTGCTTTATTCATCTTTATCAACAGAACCAAATAAGAAACCATCAGACTTTCTTGTTAGTATTGTTGCTGTTACATCTTCACACCAATATTGCCATGAATAATGAATACTAGTGAAGTGTGCACCTACAGGAGACAAGGAGCAAACTTGAATTGTGGATTTGGCTGCCCACCTGACTTCACAGGTTTGCACCTGTAGAGTTCATGCTTACAGACTCACAGACGGTGCTCCCGCTAAGTAATCGAGCTCAGGGTTGTCCCATGGAGAAACTGTACAAATTGGTGCCCCATTTCTCAGCCATTACACATTCCTGCACTCAGCCACTTAATGTATGTTGACCACACAGGTGACATCAGTTAAGAGCTTTAAGGTCCTTGTTTGAAATTCAGAGAAGTAGAACTGAGTAGTTTAAATGAGCTGCAATAGATACCACCAAGCAACGACAACCACGTACAGAAAAGCAAGAATGAAAAGGGAAAGAAAGGGGAAAAATGGTAAATGATGGGGATAGAATAGAAAACGAGTATAGATTATTTCCCAGTTTACTACGTTAATCAACTGAGAATTGGACTGGGTAACAGCCGACTGTGATCACACTCAGGAAGTCTGTCCAGATACATTGTAGTCTGAGTCTTTGTGTTGTTTAGTTTGTAATCTGACCAGCACTCCTCTCAGTGGGAGTCAGGGGTATCCCCCCCTCACTGATAGAGAAAAGAGTGCTGTCCTCTTTAGGCCTGGCAGTAATTGAAATAAATTACAAGAGCACAGCATTGTTGTTATCTGTGGTTAGTTAACGACACTTCCCTCCCTCTCAGGGAACGAAGGGATTCAGGGAGGAGGAGGACGACGACGAAGAGGTTCCAGTGACCCAGATTTAGTCTCAAAACATAAATAAATTATCACCCTCCCCCTTCACAAATACACATATAAACTCACTGGAACAACCCACACACTTCCCTTTATGTGCAGAGTACCTTCAAAGTTGTAAATGGAATGTTATCATTGCGAAATTGAGATTTACTCACATTCTTGAATGCACACACACACATGCATATTTATGCACATTATGTATCTAACGCTGAAACGTTTAGTCGATTAATCGATCAACAGAAATATCACAATGATTATGATAATCGAATAATCGCAAAGAAGTCAAATGCTCTTTGGTTCAGGCTCATCCAATATGAGGATTTACTGCAGTTCCCTCCTTTACATTATTACAAACTGAATATCTGTTGGGTTTTGGACTGCTGCTCGGACACAAGGAATGTAAAAAAAGTCACCGTAAGCTCTGAGATCCTCACTATATTTGGCAACTTCATTTGTTTTCCAGACACCAACCAGTGCGCCTTTGCCAAGTCTTCTGTGCATCAGTTCCTTTAAAGCTTTTTGATACAACACAACTTCATACAACTTCATGGTATATATAGGACCAGCATATAAACTAAAAGGATTAAAACTACATTTTGGAACAGGGCCCCTCTACAAGACCAGGGTCACAAGAGTAAGATAAAGGATTTGACTTGACATGAATCTGGGGCTTTTGGGAGTTGGGGCCCGGAGTAGTGATATCCGGTTTGTAATTAATCTTTGAACAGATCTTGGGACTGGCTATCTGTACTACTATGTTGCCCAATATGAATGGAATGAAATATTTAGATTTATTTAGATAAATCTCATCCCACTGCATGGTTTTAAACATTGGAACCTTTTGAGATGTCTTATGTACAGTGTCACAGTAACACTGTAGGTGTTAAGTCTGCTCACTTGGTGTTTTTTGCTAAATAGATTTTGATCTCAGATTACGTGATAAAATAATCTGTAGCAATATTCAAAAAATTTCCCAGTCTCCCATGGATGAATGATTACAGAGATCAGAGTCTGTGCTGACACCAGTAAGTGATCCTCTTTTATTCACACTTCATTTGTTTGGAGAACATCTTGACAAAACAGGGTTCTTGTTCTTAGAAAAACAAAGTCATAAAAACGGAAGAATCTGAGACTGTGCAGGAGTGACATTGTTTTTAAGCAGGCCTGTCTGTCGTGGCGGCGTTTTAAGAGTGTTCTCTGGCGACTGCCGTGACACTGCCATTCCCATGCCCTGTTGAATTCTTTCCTCAGATCCCAGGCATTTAAGCTGCTCCCTCCCTCCCCTACGCTGCTCAGGATGTAGCCAAAAGTCCACTGACCTATGTGGGAGTGGATATTTTGGAAGACGGCCCTGGCTCTTTCACTCTCTATTCCTGTCCTCGCACGTTCATTAGCCCGGCCTCGAGAGTCAGAGTGTTTACATGTTGTTATCATTCCTCTCCTATCATTTTTCTTCCCTGTTTTTTCTCTCTCTTTTTTCCCTCCGCTGAGGGATGTTTTTTCTAGGTGGGGTCATCTGCATGTATGTCACATTAGAATTACTGTGATCACCAAGTATATTAAATATACATGTGTTTACCCTAGTGAGAATGTTGGGAAGGCTCTTTAAAAACCTGCAAAGTTGTTCAAAAAACACAACAGCAAATGGTGTGAAAGCAAACATGTCCATTACTACACAATGCATGTATATTTGTTTGTACTCATGTACTCTGTTTGAGGTATGCACTGCACCAGTAGAGGAAAGAGTCCTGTTGATGTTTAGTAAAGTATATTTTATCACTGCTACGGATATAAAGTGTCTAACGGTTGACAGACTAAACAGAGTCTGATAGTGGTATTAAAAGAAAGATTTTGTCATTTACGTTATCATCTTGAAGGAAGTTTGGTTTGCAGCCGGACGTTAAACACGTTCACAGGATCCCAGCACTTCACCGCTGAAGGCACGAGGGAAGGGTTCAGGGTTTTTGAATGGAGGGGAAAGGAAGTAGGAAGATTACTTTATTATAAGCTTTGTTAGTGGTAAATATTCTGAACCCAAGGTCCACTTACTTTGATATACTTAGTTATTGTTGCCTTCTTGTCACAGTCCCTAATTTGTTCAGAAAAGTAAATTTCTGTTAGCTTTAACTGACAATGCCAATAATGACACCTTATTTTATCTTTTCTTTTGTGGACGCCACGACACACATCAGACCAAATACACTTATATAATTGACTTTATGGAACAAGTCGGTAATGATCAAATGTCTCTGTTTACAGATTGTTGTTGCCTTATTGCTAGAGGTCAAGGCAGAGGAACAAGTCTGTTTTTGACCAAGTCATTATTTATTGTTGATTCAACACAGGGAAGTTTTTCCAACCAGAGCTCAGGACTTTCACATTACAGCCCAGCAGAGGAAATAATGACCTGTAGGTGCTCAGCTGTTGGAACGAAATTGGTATTTCTTTTCTTCTTTTTTTTTTATTATTATACTCCAAAGCTGCCGTCGTCTCCTCCAACATCCCTCCTCCCGCCCTCCAGTCTCGTCTCCCACACTGCAAGCTGCAGTCCTGTTACATCACTGGAAATGTTTGCTGCTTTCTTTCTGGAACTTATGAGCTTTTTCTCACCTTTATTTTGTCTTTCCACATACTGTTGCTGTTTTGGAGAAAACGCATCATTGCAATTATTGTAAATTTTTGTTTTATGCTGTAGCTGAACTGGTGTAAGATATTATATTTATCCTTTGGATGGTTATTAATAAGGCCCCTTAAATTCAGACCTCTGTTCAGTTTTAAAGTGCACACTATGTTGCAGCCCAGTCTCAAGTCAATTCCGAAATCTTATTCTCAAAATCTAATTAAAATCTTTTTAATTGTCATGAGTCCTTAAGTCAGGGCAGTAAACGTATTTGAAATTGTTTTTGATGCAAATTAACTTTTTTCTTAAACCAAATTTTATTATTCTTGATTCTAGTGCAGTGACCTGCGTTTTTCTTTCTTGTTTTGAGATACAGACACTCGCATCTCTTGAAACAAGGAATCAGGATGAAATTATTTAAATTATAGACATAAATGACTTGATAAGGTGGTAATGTTTAGCACTGCATTGTAAACAGCAAACTCTGTGCACAAAAATTGAGAACAGGACATAATTTTTCCTTTTTTCTCCTCAGGTCCTTATACAATAACAGGTCTTTTTCAATATTTTCTGAGGGTTTTAACCTGACAGCTGTGATATTTTCAATGGCTCCTTCGTTCCTTATTCCATATCTCCCTTTTGTATTCCTCCAGTGGCCGGTGGATTCAGAAGGTTCGTGAGAAGAAAGAAGTTGAGTAGTTGTTAGAAGCAAAGAGGATTCAGGGCCCAAAGCAACTAATCAACGTATTACTTGTGTCACTCCGACTTAAATCATCTTTTCTTGGAGCCTCCGTCGTCTTTGAATGTTGTCCTGTGAGACCTGTAAAATATTTAAACTATTTCAGTTACCTGCTGTTTTAGTAGGTATAAAGCGGAAAAAACATGAAAGTTTGTCTTTCATGTCTTTCTGATGGACTGTCACTCGCTCAGTGGCACAAATGTTCGGATAGCAGGCGCACGGCGGATATGACTTTTCATCGACGTTAATCAAAATGAATAAACATGCATAATTGCACAGAGCGGGGAGAAGTTAGGGAAATTCAAGGGGAATTTTCGATGCCCTATGAAGTATTAAAACGAAGCTTGGCCTCATTTTTTTTTCTTTTTTTTTCACCTAACTGTACTTCCCCACCTAGCTTTCTGCCGACTGCAATGACATGTATATCTCTGGTTTTCATCACATGTGCTTTTCTCAAACACACAAACCATTAGGACAAAATATTTACTTTTTCACAGACATATTCCCGTACTTCTCCCAACTTTGATATTCCCTTTGATTTTTAGCATCCCCCCTCCCTCCCTTTTTAGACATGTAGAAGTTTAAGAAATCTGTGGGTTTGATGTGATTTTTCCCGCCTTTGTACATCATAGGCAAACATAAAAAAAGTACGTTAACAGATAGGCAACGAGCTCAGGCAACAGTGGGGAGCTAAGATTGACATGTTTTTTTATTTTGACAGCGCTCACCCTCCCTGCCCTTGGTTTATGATCATAAATAGTGCATGCTGCTTATTAGGAGGCTGCTGCCACGTTCCCAGCTAGCAAGTGTGTTGCTCGCCGGTGTCAGCAGACAATTTGCCAGTACACATGTGAGACATTATTAGCGTTTCCCTTTCATCCTGCGCCTCACTCTCCCCTCTATGTCTTTTTTTTTTCCTGTCCTGTGCCATCCATGCAAAGCACTCTGGGATAGGTTGTACTTACTGATTCTGCATGCTGCTCGTCATGCAGCTAAATTTGATGGGAAAAGCGCATAATTTGCCCCTTCTTAGATTAAATCTAACTAATGTGATTATGTGGCACAGACACAGGAGTATATGCGAGCACACAAAAAGCTTGTATGATGACAGAATTTCAAGATGTTTCACGTAGCTGAGAGGAAAAAAAGAAAGGCCGGTGCTTTTAATGCTGCATGGAGCAACATCTGGCTCCAATTACCCACTGTGAGGTAGGTGCTCTATTATCAAAAGCAAACTCAAAGGATTTCCTCTCTTAAAATACACGTTATCCCTTAATTCCTTCCTAAATTACCACTTAAGCAAGGCCTGTAATTTGTAAACCCCCGGTAGTCCAGGTCTGTGTCCATGCTGGAAAAACTAAACTCTGTGTCACCTTGACCGTGGAGGTAGTCGTCCTTGGAGAGCAGTGGCAGAGAGTGACATGGGCAGGGCAGAGCGACTCCGAGAAAGAGATTGGTGGCGTGGTCGCACCTCTCCTCCCCTCACATAGCGCCCCGCTGGAATGGCAAGAGAGGTGAGGAGGGACATAATGGCCGATGGACCCCCTCTAAAAGGATGTTTTGCGAGAGGTGGGAGAGGAGGTGGGGATGGTGTGAGGGCTCCGGGGTCTCGGGGGATAGATTTGCAAGTGGAGATAGTCCGATTCACCTCTCCCTGACACTGACGCCAGGGGCCCGGGGCGAGCAGTCAGCCTGTGGTCAAAGCGAGTACGACCCCAACCCCCCCACACCAACCTCCAAACACATACTGTCTCTCAGAAACACACACAGAGAGAAAGTACAGGTCCGGGCAGAGAGGTAATTTGATGCTAGGTTCTCTCCTGAGGCTCTCTGTTGTGGTGCGAGTGCCAGCGTCACTGGGTCAGAGCTGAAGTTTTCCACTCAAGCTTTCAGAGTCGATTAACAGGAATCGGTGGCCTACACGGCACGATTTGTCTCAGGCAGGAGACAATTCTTAAGTACAGTATTAAAAGCCTTGACTAGAAGCACACACAACCACATGCTGTACACAAGGTCAAATCATTTTCCTGATCTTCAATAATACTCCAAAAATAATTTAAATAAAGGAACTAATACAGGAATCATCCAATTGCTTTGCCATCCAAACTATTATGAAGACAATTAAAAGCCACTGCGAGATTTGCTTCCACAGTCCAATGGTCACTTCCTTATAAACATCTGTCAGTTTATTGACCAACGTCCCGCTTCAAGTTGACCCTCAATACTTAGTCATGTGCAGTGAGGGATTATGTGCTTATTTTCACCTTCAAATATATTGATGTGGAAAATCTGAAACATTTCTGGCTTGTTTCCAACCTGCGTGATTGTCTGACTGCTTACGTTTCTTGCCCCATCTGACTTCAATGCAGCGATGTTGCTATGCTCCTTGATCTCAGCAACCGCTTTGGTGAAAACAGCGTTATCACAATTAATACATGATGCCCAATATCAGACCCACGTTGTGATGAATGCAAATGTTCCTTTAGTAATGGTTACATTTATCAAAACAGCTCTAAGGCATCTTACCATTAAACCAAATAAGAAACATGGATAGCCAGCTGAGTACATTCTGAACTGGACCACAACTAAGAACCATAAATGAAGCAGAATAATATGTCCTGCCAGAAGCGTGAGATATAAAATATGTCACAATATTCACTATTAATATACATTTGAGGATATTTTACTGCAAATAATGAAATATAAAACCTACAAGGACCTAATTTATTTTTCATATGCATCTATGCATCAAAAGGAAAGTACAGGAATGCTGCAAGTGTGAAATAAAAGTTTAAAAGATATATTAGGTCGATATAAGTGAAAGTTCAATGTAATATTGTAAATTTACACACAGCTGATGAATTTTAACATAGATTTATAATCCAGAGTGATCTGTCACTTGGTGTCAGTGCTTGTGTAAAAGTTCAATATGAAATGCTTTGCTCCTTGTGCGACACAGACAGTGGCTGAGATAACTTATTTTCCTTGAAAAGAGGGAACATTAATCGTAACCCTCACACGCTGCTCCTGGACTCCCCTCAATTTTTAAAACCAGAAAGTGCTGAAGGCTCTGTTAACAGTTTTCCGACCTGGAATTTTACTGACCCAGGAGTCCTGACTGAGCAGGTATTGGCACACCGCAGTCTGATTTCACAAGGTTTCGGGTGGACTTTTAATTTGTGGAAACATCAGTCTGAACCTATAGTCCAGCAACCACGAGGGAACATCGTCTCCAGCAATCTGCCCCAACCATGTTATTAGGTGGTAATTCAAACAACTCATTTATTTCATCAGGAACTGCAGAGAAAACACCAGATTCTTGGAGTGTATGTTATTCAAGTAGGATTTCTTTCAGGCTTACACAACCTGCATCTAAGCTAAGAGTACTTTAGTAAACATTTGGTGAAATACAAGTTTTTTATCTGATATGGCAAGCCATTGTGAAGATGTCATATGATGGGGTTGAATACAAATTTTGGGCACAATTCTTTTGAATTAAATAGTATAACTGATCCAAAACATACATAAGAAGTAGCCAAACCATTTTTAGCTAAATTCAGGAGCCAATCTTCCTTGCCAGCTGTATGTAGAAACCTAAATTACATCAGTTAGATCCTTTTTCTCAGCAACTAATTGCTTACATGCCTGCATATAAGCAGCATTTAATCCACTATACTTTGTATTTCTTAATGTTTTGAGTCGCTATGATTGCTGAGGCCTTTTCCACAAAGGGGGATTTGCTGGGTTATCTAGCTAACTTGGCTGTGTAAGTCCTGGAACTGAGGGGGTTAGAGGTTTACCTTAGCCAAGTTATTGATGTAATTCCGGTTCTTGGATCAAGCCGCTGACATTGATTTCTTGCAGTTTTACTAACCAAACAAATCATCTGCAGCCATAAACATGCTCTGAGTAAATCAAACAACTTAGAAGGAGGGCAGGTTGATCACGTTTAACCTGAAGAATGAATTTCTGTTTCTGGAAAATGCAATCCCTTCGACAAACCTGAACATGGTTAAGTCCTCAGGTTTCTAATGGTCATCCAAATGTTTGTTAAGCTTTCGTACAACCTGAACAGCAAGGTCGGGTCGACGAAATGAGTATCATCTTTTAAATGACTTCTGCATCTCACTTTTATAGACTTGCTTTTATGTGGTGATGTTTTATTAATTTTTCTGATGCCCATCTTTTTATGTGATGTGTTTCTTGCATTGCTTTTATGTTTCTTACTTTCTACTTACATAAGTCTCTAATAAAGTCTCACTTTTTTTACTGCTTGTTTGCTGAAGTAATGATGCTATTATGCTCTGTCTTGAATCCAAAAGGAATTCTTTGGAAAAATCACTTCTTGCCCTCCCAACATCTTACATTTTTACAGACTATATACTTTTATTCTAGTAAATTTTACAAGGAATGTACACCTTCTTCTTAAGAACTTAATGACAATAGTTTTAAAGGAGAAATAACATAAAGATGTTTCATAATTGTAAACTCTGAAAAGAACTGATTATTTGTTGTGAGTGATACGCAAGTATAATATTCCTATAATTCCGCTCAAGTAAAAGTTTAATTTAAAAACTTCTTATACGTTTTTTTAATGTCATCATGGTATATCTGCTGTTTCTCAAAGGATTAATGCACTGTGTCCATCACTGTACAATCCTAATTGGATTCAACTGTGTAGCATTTAAGAAATGATTTTCTTTAATGTTAATGTGGGATGTGTGCAGCATGAATACAGAAAGAAGGGCCTTTACAATGGCCAGATTAGCATCCAAATTGCTGCATTTCTACTTTTCTTTTAAGTTTCATTCAGCCAGTATTAAAACTACATCATAAACTAAACTTTCCAAAGCACTGAACAGACAAGCATTAACTTCCAAGTTGATTCATCTTTATGTTCACCTTTTGTAGTGATCACAGCATGTTGCTGCATTTGTGAAACACCACAAATGTGAGGATATCCTTTTTTAACAAGGAGAAAGGACAGCACAGGTCTCTGGGAGTCTTTGGGGGTAATTTAACACAAACACAGCGAGGGAAACAGACTCTTTTGGAAGGTAGTCATCTATCAAACACTGAGGAGAATGTCCAGTTGGTGGCTCCAGCAGGCTTAGAATAGCCTTTTGTTCAAACACCTTTAATAATTAAACACCTACTCAGCCCCTCAGGCTTCACAAGATTGAAGACTTTCGCAGGGGGAAAGAAATCTCCTTCCCCTCCCTGTGCTGTTGTAACCTGGAGAGCTTGGTGGAGATGGGGTGCGGCATATCACCTAATGCCTTTTCCTTGCACTGGACAAACCCCCTCTGACTCCTTTAGTACACTCATAAAAGAGAAATACTTGTAATACATATGTCTCTCTAGCTCCGCAACACACATTTGTGGCACTTTTCAATGCAGTTTTTATTTCAGAACTACAGTCTAGACCATTATGAGTATCTGCGACCGATCTCGGCGTAGGTAAAGCTATAGTTTGTGCCATTAATCACTTTCTGGACATTTGACCTTTTTTGTGAGTTATCCAGCATTTAGACTATCATTGGAAACTAAAATTGTCCACTAAAGTCAGGCAGGTGAAACTCGGTTTAGCAGCTCTTCAACACAGACGGATTAATGGCTTACATTTGCAAAAATATGAGCAAACAGTTGAATTAAATGTGCAAAGAAAGTGTGAGAGTGTTTTTAACAATAGCTGGATGCTGTAAGGATGTTTCATTAAAGAGAAATAGAGACCGGAGTCATACCAGTTTTCCACAAAAATAGAAGAATACCCCCCCTTCAAAGACCAATACAGCATTGTGCCTACTTTCCACTGTTACCTCTTTCCACTGGCTTCTGTAACTCAACGGGTTTCTTGCATCACCTGAAAAGTGTTTATTCCATACTTTAGGATGAATCTCTATGTACTGCCATAGTGGATAGTAACATTGCATCACCTCGTCATCTTAACAAAGACAAAACAAGCAACAAACGGGCGTCCTCGTGGCCCAGGGGTTTAAAGTACCATTAAACGTAACATTCCCGGTTCTAGTCAAGCTGGGGACCTTCATTGCATGCTGTTCCTCATCCATCTGTCCCCTCAGTTCCTGTCAGCGCCGTAATAAAAGCATCCAATTCCTAAGAAATATGTAAAAAAAAAAAACACACACATATTTCATAAGGCTTAGCAATTGGAGTGCTGTCAGTGCCTCCTGGGATATGTTGTTGTTGTTTTGAACAAAATAATTGTTTTATCTTTTATTCCAGCAATATTTGAAAAACCAGAACCAATATTAGTCTCACCCCAATAACATCTATTCTGTGACACCTATTAATACACATGTAATGGAGAAGTAACTCAAGGATTGTTGGGTGAAACACGCAGTAAGTTTGTGTATCTGGTCCAGAACGGGTCACATGCATTTGTAAGAGTGTAGTTCTGCTTCCTGCCACATTAAACACTCACCCCGGCTTGTTGCTGATCCCGTGGGACCAAATAATGACTAATGCAAAAAGAAAGGCTGCAGATATGCTGAGAACCAGCACCTGAGAGAGAACAGCTGTCTAGTAAAAGGTCAGTCTCCCACTGTTCTTCGGCCTCTCTCTCCATTTCCGGCCTCTCGGCATCAAGGCCCATCTCCCCTCTCCTTCCCACTCCCCACCCCCCATCCGCTTGACTCCAGAGTCACGTATTTGGGATATTTTCTCACACACATTGCTCTCACTCCCTTTGCGCAGCACCTAGAGGATTCTTGGCAGAGCCTGGCCACCTTGTAATCCCATGTAGAAAAAAAATGGAGTGGGTGGATAAATGTACTGCAGTCTGGTTTATAAAACTTCCCTGCAAGTGGATATATGGGTCTCTTGAGGTGTTTGTTTTTACTGAGTGTAGTGTAGCTATCATTGTTACGCACATGTGGACCCCCCCAACATGCACAAACACACACACACAAATACACACTTACACACAAGCACTTCTAAACATTGACAAACAGTCTCGAAAAGGCAAAAAACAAACATAAATCGAATTGGTTACATTTGGGCTGTTTTAGGGAGACATTTCTCATAACCCGCATGACGAAAAGAGGCCGCTGCAATTTTGCAGACAAACAAACAATGTTTGGAGTGATCACTTTCAATAAATGCCCTACTCACATATTTGAGTGCTAATATTTATCATGAAATCGGCGCGACCGCCAGACCGACTAAACAAATACCAAGCTCCCAGGTCTCTTATACCAACACACATGCAAAAACCAACAGTAAACACACACACTGACACTGCCATGTCACTGAAAGCAGCCTCAAATCCAAGGCAGAGGTGGTGCTGTGCAGCACCCATACGATGCAACCATTTCTACATTAGCATGAGAAATAAACTGTATATATTCTACAGTACCAGTATGTGTGTTTAGGCTGAAACCCTCACGTTTCCATGAAGTGGTCCTTTCAATGTTACTGAGGACATTTTGGGGCGTTAACCATTTCATGTGGGCGGATACTGTGGGCGTGGCTGGCAGTGAGCTTTTATTGTTATCAAGGTGATGCTTGTGGTGGCAACAACAGAAATGGAAGAGTGAGAGAAGAAAAGAAAAGCTGAGTCCCAATTTCATACTAAATACTAGAAATATACATTACATGTATTTTACACTTAACATTCTACACATTAATATGCAGGTATAACCAGATTTGGGCACATATTCAGCATTACAGTTCATCACTAAATGTGTTGGATGGGGTTGAGGTCAGGGCTCTGAAATTGTTTTACAAAAGTTTGTAATTTATTTATGATTTCTTGAACTCTCCCATGGGAGAGGGTCCATCAGCATATTTTCTCTACAGTGTGACATATTTTGTATTTAAATCCTGATTAGAATTAATTTGTAGTGTGAAATTGAGCCACAGCAACACTCTCAAACAGCCATGCTTTCAAATCAGGCCTTCGAACTTTGGCATATTGGTTGAAGCATTTGATGCTTTCAAGGAATTGAATGCAGCAACTGTGATGTTTGATTGCTGCCTCTGAATCTTTGTCCTTCCATACTCCTCCTTGTGTGTGTATCTGTGTGTATGTGTGTGTGTGTTTGTGTGTGCCTGATTTCATATGTGATGCAGAAGTCATGTGACCTGCAAGTTATATCACTAAACATGTAATTAAAACTGTTTGCATTTAAACTTCTGGAGCTTTTTTACTTTACTTTAATTCCCCTGGCGTGTGTAACTTTGTGTGTATTCTGTATGTGTGTACCTTGGAGTGTATGTGTGTATGTGTGTATATGGCCTGAATATCAAAAGCCTTGTAAGAGCCCACGTGGGGCTGAGAGCAGGTCTCAGAGCTCTGACTTGATGAGGGACTCTGTAAGTCTCTCTGCTGTGGTGACTTTTCCCTCTTCTTCCTCTTCCTTATCATCTGCATGCAGAAACACGGGTGGATATGTGAATGGGGTTGTGAGGTTGGGATCATGTGGTGGGGGATGGGGATGGGCGCCATGAAGGATAACCGGGGTTATGTTCTGGTCAGCACCACAACGGGGTCACAGCTTTGTAATTGTATTTTCAGGCATTTCAGAGTAATAAGTCCTCTGTCTTAATCTCTGAGAAGAGTTTGGGGCGTAAGGAAGGGAGGAAAAGATGGTGAAATGAAACAAATCTGCATGTAAAATAAGGAGGTAATGATGGCAGTGGACAGGTCTCTGCTGGTATTTCGACCAACTGCTTGTCAAGAGTGAGGCGGCGGCAGAGTGCGTGACAGCTCTGACAAGAGTTAGCGGAGGTCCTTCAGCAGTTCTCTTTTGTTTGACAAGGGGAGGCGGCAGGGAGGGCTGTTCGAGACGCTCAAGACAGCCGAGGTCGCGGGAGTGGTTTCCAGTGGGTCGCATTAACGCCAACCTGCCTGTCATGACTCATGAAGTTTGCTGGCAGGAAGAAAGAAGGCAGACGAAGGAGACAAAAAAAGCCTGTTTTGAGCGGTTATGGAAGGTGAAGCAAGCGAAAGGTGAATGAGCTCTACATGTGACCCAGCATGTACATAATCCTGTGAAGGACATGAATCTTATTACCTACTGCATGTAGTTCAGAGCTGCTGTCTGAAGGATGGAGGTTGATGGGAGTAGATGGGAAGTGTCCAACGGCAGCTGGCTCCTGGCTGATGCAGCCATCTTTTATCCGTTCAGCCTGTAAGCACACGATAACTTATTCCTTTCCTTCAGGTGTGACATTATAGGCTCCAGCAAGGTAGCGGAGAAGAAATACAGAAAATCCAACATTCAGAAAAAGAGTCACCTGTTGTCATACAGTATAAAAAATATACAGTATTATAAAACCCATTTACCCAGAAAATATATGTATTTTAAACAGTTGTGGGCCGTCAGGGCCAGCAAGACCTTCTCTGCTGGCGTAACATAAATCATGATCATAATTTGATAAAAAAATTTAATTTTGAACTTTCCCTAAATATATAAAAATATTCTTCATATACTCTCCATATTCGTGTTGTTTTTAGGTTAGAGTTTTTATCCAATCAGAATTCAGCTAGCTTGTGTTGCCAGGCTGTATGAAATCTGCCTGAGGCCTTCAGAATCAACAATGTGGGCGTCTGTGCAATGTAAGTGAACGGGTACATACAGTGGATAGACAGTTGCGATAGCCAATCAGATCACGAGTTGTTGACAGTAGGCCTTTTAGAAGGCCTCATGTTGAACGTTGTACGCATCCTGTGATTGGATACGTATGTAAATAATGTGGCACGCTGGCGCAGCTGTGTGGTTGTACTCGAAGAAACCTGTGTCATTGTGTTTCATTGTGCCGCTGGCTGTCGCCAAGATGTGGCCGTCTTGTTGGTGTCTTTCTGATATTAAACAGATTTTGCAGTTTAGTGTACAATCTTGTTAAAGCTTTTTGGACAGATAATTTTAAATACCCTTTTATTTGTTAGTTTTGACAGTACCACATAGAGATATGTTTTAATTGCTGATGCAAGTTTATAGATTTTTAAATGCGCTGGAAAATACACAGTTGAGGTGATGCAATGCCCAGTGTGCGTAAGTGTGTTTCTGTATACTATTTCTCCAGCCGTGGTCACGTGGTGTCATAAATGATGGTATTATGAGAGGTATTTCTTGAAGTCCGACTAAGTAAGACATCACTGAAGGCCTAGGTGTGAAATGCACGGCCCGCCACTGATTTTAAAACGCCCTGTTCAAATCATACTGCTGTGCTTCAGAAATGTAAATATTAAATAGTAACTTCTCACAGCAACTGTAGAACTTTACCTGAGAAGAACTGTCTAAATGACCAAACTAATGATGTTACCACACAGTGATACACACGCAATGACACTTACACTTACTTGAATTAATGAGGCCTTGTTTTCACTGTAATAGTTCACCCAACTCAAGCAAGTTTCAAGAGGCTGCTTAATTGGTTTTCATACTGTAGGGTGATGAATAGAAACCAGTAGCTGTTTGTAACAGTAGGAAAAATATACATAATTGTTATGCATTGCAAGCAGAAATGTAAAGTATACACGATTAGTTTTAAAGGAGCTAAACACACAGGTATGGTCCTATAACAAATAGATATTCGCCTGTAACTCTTCTCCAAACCAGCTTGCTCAAAGGTCTTTGTTTTATATTTTCTCATTTAGCCTCATTGCCCAGTGAAACATTTGTTTCTCCGCATGCTTCCCCATTTGCTATTGTCTTCCTGCAGCCTTTCAGCGCAGCCTCACAAACGTATTCTCTAAACCAATTGTCAGTAATAAGAGTTCAGCGGATTCAGCTATGAATATGCATATTAATCTCTCACCACTGCACATAGCTAGAACAGTCCACCAAAATAAAGTTTTCATCCAATTACACTTCTAAATCAGCAATAATTACAACCCTATACATCATCTGCATATTTCAATTAATATTCAAATCTTGTATAGGGTTTTGCATGCAAATTTATAATATATTCAGGATTAGGTATATTACAATTAAATCTATCTCTATCCAGACTCTACCTTGCTGCTCCTTAATAAGCTGTGTTCCTTGGTAATGTTCCTGAACTTATTATAATGCAATATGCTCAGGAATAAGAATCACACATCCTTAATATTATTTCTCACAATTAACATGGAGCCGAAAAAACACAGAGGGTCTCCTTCGTTAATTTGCACAGAAGGGGAGTAAACAGGTCTCCGTCTGACTTCCACACACGCACAAGTCAGTCAAGTGTTACAAATCTAATTTAAATATATGAATGTTTTGCTTTGTCCATTTCCCCGAACTTGACTTGGCCGCATCGCATCCCCGTTGAATAGGAAATGATGCTGCTCGGTATTGTTGCCCAGCAGTCAGAGGGATGGGGAAAAAAGGGGCTGTAAGACATTTGTCAATACTTTGTGCATTTGCTATCTGTCCAATTTATGTTCTATTCCCTCAAAGCTCAGGAGACTTCAATTAGACAAGTACCTGTGTCCGCTGCTCTGGTCTACAGCTCCCAGGAGCCATTGTGCTCTCATATTGAATCATGGAGAGACAGTTAATATTCCAGTGGAAGGGAGGATCTATAAAGTCGCCACCATAAACTAGAGAGAGGCCTTTGTAACATCCAAATAATAGCAGTAAATAAAGAGCTTACACCTGTACGACGAAGGCCAGGTCCACCGGCAAGGCCCTGATAGGATGCACTCTGCTGGCCTGCAGACAGTTGTAAATGCCCCGAGTAAAGAACAGTGAGCACTGTTAATGGATAGGTTTATTTTAAAGCATCCCATCTGCCATCAATCACCCAGAAGTATCGGTAGCGGAGGACCAAGTTAGCTTAAAGTCTCCCTCTTCTTTCTTCTTCTCCTCTTTCTCCTTCGCCAGGAGCCCGATAAAGATGGCGAGAAGGTGGGGAAGGGATGGCGGGGAGGGTAGTGGTGCTGGTACACAGGATCCCTGAGAGAATAAAGCATCAAACCCACTCAGCAGCACCACTAACAATAATAAAAATGCCTCGGCTTAAAGGTGACATTCCCAATTTACGATTATTTGTGTCTATAAAGTGTATTCCTCGGCTCCTGACTCATTCACACCCCCTCCCTTACAAGAACATTGCATTAAGGAGGAGGGTGCCGAGGGTAAATGGAAATTCTATCCATTTTATTAAACCGACAGGCCCCACTATACCTGAGACTTTCAATTTTGCTAGCGTGACCTCCAAGGGGACATTTCTGTCTCCTCTCTGTCTACCTTCGCCTCATTCAATTCCCTGTTTGCTCTGACCGGCCCTCTGAGCACCCAAGGGCCCGCAAAGCCGTTATGGATGAGCTCCGAGGCAATTCTGAAATAGAGAGGGGAGAGGAGCGTAGATCTCCGCTCCCCTGGAAAAGATTTACTTCAGGGTGTAAGATGGATGAAATCAGCCTCTGTATCTCTGTTAGTGATTATTTTTCCTTCCTTTCTTTCTGCCTTTTTGGTGTAAAAGGAGGACGTTCAATAGGATGGGAAATGTGATGGATTAAGAGGCCGAGATCGGAGCAACACTAACAGCGGAGGTGGAGATGTGGTGTTAACCTGAGTGATGCTGTGATCGGGGCCAGCTGATACGGCTCCAAACACCTATATAGGACCAAGACTGAAAGAGTCAGAGTGATTTGATGTGTCTTCTGTGTCATAGGTGAAGAGCAAGACTGACAAATGCAAGACGGACAAAATGTTTGAAGTGGCGATATAGCAAGTTGTCAGTGGCCTTTCATTTAATCTCAGCAATTGGTCAGTCATGTCTTCCAAAGCTACTTTGATGAATTAAGATTTTTATTGTGCATTAGATAACTGTTGGGGGGACAAACTCTCAGAGTAACCTAAAAGAATATCAGCAGTCTAGATGAGAGTTGAAGAGTAATTTGTGCAGTTATAGAGACGTTTTCTTCCCAAAAGAAGTATTTACATCTTAAGTAAAAGTTGCAATGCTACAGTATAAAAATATTCCACTACTCTTAAAATCCATAATGGCCCCTCGACTTTGGCTCAGGACAGGTCGTCCATTAAACCCAGGCTTGGCGTTTCCATCCCCAGCTTGTCCTTGGACAAGACACCGAACCCTAAGTTGCTCCTGGTGCAGGCCAGCACCTTGCATGCTTTGTCACCATCGGTGTGATTGAGACCAATCTGGAAAGTGCTTTGGGAACAATTAAGGTTGAAAACCGCTATGTAAGATTTATTTACCATTTAATATGTAAGCTCCTATAATGTTGTAGCAGGATTTGGACCTCCACGCCTACTCCACGTCCACTGTTTGAGTACAGCTGGGGACATTTCCTGTATGTCTTTCCCCTCTCTACCCTGTTTCTATTTGGCTCTACTGTCCAATAAAGGCTATTGTCTAATAGAAAATGTAGCATAACAGAGTACAAAATATTTTAATTTTAAGATATTTAAGACAATTAGATGTAAAAGTACCAGTTTGCAAACAACTTCCAAAAACATATTCAGCGATATGTCAGTATCAAACAACTCAGAGATGGGTAACTGACGGAAACAGTTATTTTGAAAGGAGCCATTACTGTTGGAAACGGCCAGTTGTGACTGTATTCGGTGACGTGCTTAATTGCTATTAATATCTACCACTCAGTAAATCACTACATTTGTCATGGAAATGAACGCAGGTTCTAATGGCTGAATTCCATGTTCTGCCAATAATGCAGCCTGGCAAAGTAACAAAAACAACGTCCAGCAAGAGCAAACTGAGCAGAACTTTTATCAGCACACAGATCTGTGGGGAGGCGAAACATCTCGGCTGCTGAAGGGAAGCTCCTTGACAGGAAACAGACATCACTTTTGCTTCGCTCTCCATCGCAGGGAGGTGATGGCACATAAAGTATTCCCGTGAAGGATTGCAGGAGAGAGGAAGTAGCCCGAGACGCAGCCAAGTTTCTATTGAGTTATGGACATTTTCAGCAAAGAGCCTTTAAGAGCGGCACTCCTCAAAGTGACTGAGCTCACACTTAGTACGGACAATATAAATGGAATTGTCGACGTTAGTATTTCCACATTCATTTTTCCCTCCTTCCTGTTAAATCTCTTATTCTTTTTTTATGCCTCAAAGGCGTATGAAGAAAAACTGAAAAGCACATGCACAGTATCAGATGTCTACTGTGCGGTGAGGGCACAAAATATAAGGTACAAACGAAATAGTATGAAGCTTATTTAACCGTCTGTCATGATTGGAGCGCTGGGATCATAAGAGCATTTCAGTGACAAGCGTGACATGATGTAGCAGATGAATTATTAAAGAAAGTCACATCACATCAGAGGATTGAAAATAATAGTTGTTTGGCAGTTTGTACCCAAACTTTATTCTATCCTTTTCAAACAGAGGGATACTGCATGCGTTCGACAATGTTTAAGATACATGGGATGTTGATTTGGACTCTGCAAGTCGCTCAACGCTGCATCACTGATGGTGCTATAACCGTGCCTAATTGTATGTCTAAACCCTCTTTGGGATGAGCGGCGCGTTGGGAATAGAGCGGCTCTGGGTTTGACAGTGATGGTTCATGGGATGACAAACAAACGCCACAGAGGATCAATGTGAAGAGGTCCATCTTCAAAACACTGGAGAGACGGAAAACGACAAATCTGATCTTCCGTGACAAGTGGCCATGTCTTCTCAGAGAATTCAGCAGGGGTACGTCTGCGTTTGGGGATATTGTTTGCACTTCATGGGGATGATATGAAGTTTATAATTCATAATGAAACACAAACTATTTTAAAAAAGTGGCTACAACTTACTTTTGACAAGATAGGCTACTTTTTTAGAGGATGAAAGGTTAAAATGTGGGTCCTCTGATAAAACAATTTCTACATTGTAGAAATAAGTACAATTAGAAATGAATGCATGCAGCGGATTGGAATGGTGATTTGAAATGGTCCTACATGTGTATATAAGAATGGAGGATAATAATGTGAAGGAAGTTAAAGCAACCTGTGCTGAATATATGAAGAACTGAGGCACACTTACGGAGGAGGGAAATTTCATTTATAAATCTATAAATACACATTTAAGCATGTATTGCCTTTTTTAGCATAAAACCTTAAAGTCTTAGAAACTCGCTGAGTGACGGAACAAGTAGTCTACAGGACAGGTAACTGACATAAAGGTAGATATAGAATGTGTAGAGAGGACACTCACAGCATTAACTCATTTAACATCTACACGTCTACACTGGCTGTTGTAAGAACTAGCAAATAGAACATAGAGAGTCAGAGTAGTTCAAGTAAGTAAGTAAAAAAAACGGATGCATACGTTTAAATCAAGATAAAAAATAATGAGTTTACAAAAAATGCAATATAGTATCCCAATCAGGATTGTTCAGTACAGCAGTCCCAGTTAAGTAATAAGAGAGCAAATGTGTGTGTTATTAGAATAATTTAAGGTATGTTCTGAATATGTATAATATAATGTATAATATATAGTATTAGAGTAAGAAATACAGAACAGAAAAGTGGTTTGATGCATACTACAGTCTACGATGCAGTCTACAAGAACGTAATGCATACGTTTCACATAGCCTGCATACATTTTACATAAAAAGATAAAAAAAAACAAAGTAGGAAAAAGCCAAATATGAAATTAATGTTCTTCTGTTGCTATGAATGGCCTATCTATGCATTTTATGTGTTAAAATGTAACAGACAGTCTAAATACAATTTAAACATATAAGATGCATCAATTCAAAACGTTTGAGATCAGTTTTCTCACTTTCTACATATACTCTCCCTGAGGCCAAGACAATCTGCATAAACCTGTTGGATCTTCCAAACTGACTTTTGTTTTGTTTCAGTTACAATTACTTAAAACAAAGACTAAACACTGGACAAATGAGCAACTGTACCACCATGTCCAATTACTGGAAAAAATGGCTTCTTTGTGCCGTTCACTGATTACATCAAGAAGATTCTCTTCGGTAGGGGCCATCATTACATCAGTTTGAGCAGTAATTTTACTCATTTATATGGATTTTATAATGTAATATTCCCAGCAAAGTAAACATTTAGATATGAGGAGAGAAAAAACAAATGCATGCATATGAAAGTACAGAAAATATGAAGTTTCTCAGAGAACCAAATTGGCAATCACCATCCTTCTACCCCATGGTCATAATGAAATTGCGTTAGCAATGGTTGAAATAAATGGCATAATTCTATGTACACACAATTAAAGGAGAAAGCTACAATCACACATTCAGCTCAGTTAGTTTATGATAGCACAAAGCAAAACCAAACCTATAAATAATGAATATGTCCATAATTATTCTGTCTCATATTTGCATAATTATAGTTTTTTTCTTTTCTTGGAAGCATCTGTTAACATTGCAATCCTTTCTTTGTTTCAAAGACCGCCATACCTTTCTGCAAAAGTACACATATGAATGGGAATAAATTGGCATCATAAGGAAATGCTCTTCATTAATAATTGATAGGGTGGTCACAGTGACACAATGATATTGCTGCAAATACACCACTATTACTCTAAATGAGGTTTCCTGTTGCATTGGTAATGTTCAGCTGCAGTGGATACCAGACTTTGTATTATTTTGCTAAAATATTTTAATTCTTCCCTTCCATTTGAAACATAAAGGAGGCTTTAAGCAAGCTGTACAATTTATGTAAACTGACTTATCGTTACAACAGGCGATGTTTCTTCTCCTTGCTTTAAGGTGAGACAAAGTAATTGAACATTTCCTCCTTTTCACTGCATTTGACCTGCAAGTTGCCCTCAATTAGATAACTAGTTAAGTCTTTTTGCACTAAAGTCTGGAAACAACCCTTTGTAACAGTAAGTTCCACAAATTGTGTCCCCAAACATATGATATACACCAGAGAAAGGAAGAAAAGGATTGCTTTTTAGAAGCTGAAACCACAGAATGTTTGGCATTTTGGCTTGATAAATGACTCCTTAACTTTCTGTTGATCAACTAATCACTTCAGTAACACAGAGTAGGCGTCAACCTATTCACATTTCCTTTTGGATCAAAACTCCTCATTACTCTCTTGCACCTGATATTTGACCAGGGTTTGTTAAACCCGGCTCACAGCCAAAGCAGCCTGTCAGCTGTTCTCCACCGACCCTCGAGCTGTGTATAACCAAAGAAAACATTAACCAGGTGACTTATCATGGAAGTCTGTGGCTGACCTTTTAATGCGCCTGTCATTGATTGCATAGTGTGGTACACTCTGTCCATCCCAAGGTGATAGATTATTCAATTAACTATTGACCTTTCCCGCAGACTCATTTGTCGATGGAAATGCTTTTATGACAGCAGTGCATTTAGGAACCAAAGGATGCTGAGTTTTGATTTTAGGATTTACTGCGCACGTTATGATTCTCCTCCCCTCTTTCTCATGTTGACTTTTTGATTTACATTGTAATATTATGAAGTTTGGCTCTGCTGTTGCTCCTATGGTGGATGGGCAATTGTCGCTGCACGAGGAGAAGCTTTTGCATGTCTTGGCAGGCCGGCACTGCTGGCTGGATTTATCCTACCTACTTCTCCTTTACTCAGACATATTTCATGACCGAGTGCAGCTCATTAATGTAGCTGTGAGCTATTTGTTGAACTTGAGAGATGTGCATTTGTATTTGTCGCTGCTTCAGAAATGCATAGCCATGAATCAGCACCTATGAGGTGCCCATTTGGCACTGCTAGTGTTGTCTTCATCTCAGTTGTTTGCTGTGGCAGAGATTACTCACTGGTATCAAAAAACAGACTCAGATGACGACATTCACGTTCTCTTTTGCATCCAGCTGGTGCTCCGCATAGACCGAAACCCGCAGTTAAGCAGTGCAATAGTCAGACATAGTGCTCTTGTGTCTTCAGAGACAAAAACCCTGCAGGATGTAGGCACTTTATTCTTATAATTTACAAGGATCACTGCAGAGCAATGGGAACATTTCTTTGAAAAGTAGGGCAACATGTGCAACAGAGTTGATCAAGAAGTAACCTTTTGGGATCAATGCAAGGAGTTTAGCGAAATCTGTTGTGTACCTCATTGCAAGTATCATTTTATTCTTTATAACCACATCTCATTCATATTAGGTGCCACACAATTCACTTGTGATGAAAGTGTTTTTCAAACTTGATGTGACTCATAAGGATAATTTCAGAGCAACATGACATGTCAACTTATCTGCCAGCATCAACAGCAAACGGCAAAATACAGAGCAGAAACAATCTGAGCGTGAGGTTGCCATGGAATCACTGCATCATGTGTAGAGACATCTGTTGGGGTAATGCTGCCCTACAGTGTTGCCCAAAAAGTTGTTCAGTTGGTCACTACACTTTGATCCATTTCTGTCAAAACTAAAACAACTTTTACTAGTTTTAGTTCTTCTTTAATGCAATTTGATCAGTAATTTAGGGGGTTTTGTAGTTGGTTGGATGGTTCTCAAAATGAACCTTAATCCTTAACGTTACCCAGACAAAAACTGTTTAAAGGTTTAGTCAAGAGAACTTTCATCATGTTTGCATTACTGTTATTTTCTGTATTTTCATTATTCCTTTCCTTTAGTCACCACTCTACAGACTAGATATTTTTACAAATTAACAGAAGGGTTTTGATGGGTTGCTAATTAGATGCTAACACACAAGTTAGTTTTAGAAAGCGTGTGCGAAAAAAAAAAGAGATTTTATTTTGCTAAACTGCACCTCAAACTTTTATAATATTCCTGTGAAGTGGCCTTGTTTGCTATCAAGACCTGACAGACTTTTGATATCCATCTCAACCAAAAGATTTTAGCAGCTAATTCCTCCGGTAGATGGTGTGCCAATCAGTCAAATCAGCTGCTGCCGTGCTTAGTCTACACTCTGGCTCGCGCTGTTCTCCCCTCCCAGGCAGCTAGACCCCACCCATCTGCCGCTGCACGCAGGTTAAAACAAACGGTACGAGTTAGCTGCGAATCCTCCTTGCCTCAGGTTAAATACCCAGTCGTGACTTGATGCTGCATGACATGTCTAGCCAGCGCCAGTTTAAGGACCCACCTCCTCCTCCTTCTCCTCCTCCGCCCGTACTCATTGTTGTTAAAGAGGATGTGACAAAGAGCGATATCAGTAGAATGAATATTTAATACAACCTCCCCCTGACTTATTCATGTTCCTCGGGCATATCTGCCTTGCACATGCCTGCTCTCTACCTGTCACATTCCCTCCCACCGAAGAAGCATGGAGTCATCATGACCGAGTAATAACTTTACTTTCAGCCAGGGAAGTAGTAGAGGGAAGACATCTTGATCAAGCAATCCTTTAGAATGATGTAGGCTTGCAGAAAGGTGATAGATATCTGTTATCCGGTACTCCGCTTAAATATCATCCTCCCCTTTAACAGTTTTGACAGGAACTGCTTTCCCCCTTGTCAGAGCCAATTGGTTGAGGGATCCAGGGATTGAACATCTACGGGAGGACAGGAATACCGCAATTACCGACAAAGGAGGGAAGGGGGGTATCTGTTAGTGATGTTTGATGTGATTTATCCGACAGCGCCGGGAGTGCATTTAAACGGGGCCCTGTGACGCCGTGACATTGATGGAGCAATATTATCAATTGGACTCCAACGAGCACAAGTGGCTGAGAAAGCTGCTGTCAGGATCTGAGTGACGGTTCATCATAACTACCTTATTCGACTGCCCCACTCCTGTGGTGAGAAAAAGAGAGAAGAAGAAGGAAGTGGAGAGAGAGCTGAAGAGGAAGATGTAGATACATCACCTCATCTTACAGAAAATAAGGCATCTAGTCAACTGGAATCACTCGCTGGAGGAGTCTCAGTTACCAGAAATCCGGCTGTTTGAAACTCCCACAATCTGAGTACCTGGACAATCTTTCTCTAAAATGGTCTGTAGTCTGGTATAATTCATCAAAATCAAATGATGCTGAGGGAGATTTCACACTGGTAGGCCTAGCTGCTGACAGTTGGCCTTCCATGATGTAGATGTTCAAATTTCCCTCTTTAGGTTCATCTTTATTTCTGCACTGGTTAGGAGTGTTTTTGGAGCAAATGGTAGCTTCTTCAGGTTTCCACCACCTTAGGGAAGAAATCTTATTGGTGGGTTTAGATTTTTTTTAACTTTTACATATAAAATATCATGAAAGTAAAATGTTTTAAAGCACTTTCATCTGTGTTTTCCTCCTTAGACCTTCAGTATATTTTCCCTTATTTACATTTTATCAGTCAGATTGTCTCTCAATTACTTATTTTTAAATCCTCCAAGAAAATAAAAGCTATACTTAAATGTACACAGTTCAGTTGCTCTTAGACCAGAACATCCTTGGAAAGTCATATTTATCTATCTCTATCTCTTTTTTCCTCTTCTTACTTTGTGCCCTCAGAGTGAGGTAGACCCTTGATTAACAAACTTTGTTAATCTGAATTTTCGTCAGATTAACAAAAAAACTGACCTATTATATTCAAGTCACATCAAGTCAGATTTTGTCATTGAGCAGTTAAGGACAACAAAGCAATAAACTCTGTAAAAACAGGACATACACCACAAAATATGGAAAAAACTAACCAAATACTACGTGGAGTTCTTAGTAATTGTGTCCCACAGAAAAAAAAACACCCATACAGTAGGCCACCGTCCTCATCAGGCAACATCTGTGTGCTGGTCAATAATTCACAAATCTGAGACAGTGTTTCAGTGTAAGTTTTGAAAACAAGGATAGGTTGCACTTATCCCGACCTGGAGTCATGAGAATGGTTATGGAGCCTTCATTAACAATGCATGAGAGATGCATTTTGAATCCCCAGCACCATTCATACATCTTTTAAGGAAAAATACTTTGCAGTGAGAGGGGAGGCCAACTGTGTTTTGTCTAAAAATAAACCCCCATATATCTCTTTACTGCTGAACTGGCATTGCCTCGTAAAACTGACACCAACGTGGGTGAGCTGGGAGCGAGCTGGAGCGAGTAACTACTTGATGGATGCGATTATGACTTTGAGCTTTCCCTCTTGTTTCTCCCTCTTATATTTCTCCAACGTACATGATCATTCTAAACACACATGGATATTTGTATATGCATATTTGCAATTGAACATTTGACATCTGTAGATTGAGTGCTTGACCTCTGACCGTTGACCCTCTGTACTGTGCAGTTACTGATTATTGTAATGTTGGGCGGTACAGTAATTGGAGCTTATCTGGCTCTTGCATGCATATGGTCAGAGCAGCTCCCATCAACTAATGCCTAAAATGGAATTAAAATATATCATTTGCCAACTTTTACTCCTGTTTATGCATTTACAGTAGTTTGTACATACACATTTTAAGGATGGATTAAGGAGGATGTAAAGGGTAGCCTTAATGTCTTGTTGAATGGCACATTGTCAGAGATGACTGCACTGAAAATTCATATGTTCATAAGGAACAAAAAGATTATGCTGCATCAATTTTGATCTTTTTTTAAATCTCTCCATTGTGAGTCAGACAAGGGTATTGTGCAATGGTACTCTTTTTATGGAAATGGTATATCTAGTACATCAGTTGTGTCCACTGCTAACACATAAGTGTGTAAGAAAATGGCAAGATTTAGCAGCACTAGAGTCAAATTGTAAGTTATAATAGCTCAGAGAGGTTCTGGCTTAGAGGGCCCCTGACCCCTTGGGGCCCTGGGCTTGTGCCTGGCAGGCCTGTCTCGGAATCCATCCATGTAAACCTTACTGTAGCTGCAGTGCATGTTTTGAGTCAAATCATATATCATACAAAAACTGCGGTTTTGCAAAACCGTCCAATGTCAACATTGTGTTTGGCGAGAGAGTTAGTAATATAACTTAATATGCTGATAATTCTGGCAGTTTAGGAGGGATATAGGAGTGAAAACTACACAAAACATGATACAAAAGTGAGGTTTTGAACTTGGTGACAAGACCATATACTGGATATGGTTTTCCACCTGAAACTTTTCCAAAACTAAACTTGGGTAGTCATGGATCAACAAGTTGCGTGATAAAACAGTATCAACTTGCAGCTGGACCAAAAAGCCCACCAGGAACACAGGGTTGTTTTTTTCCCCATCGGGCCTGTTGCCAGAAACAAAAAGTAGATTTCTTTGGCCAACAGAGGGTAGAGTTTCAACGTGTAGAAACCAATCATTTGCAAAAGACTATGTTGTAGAAAATGTAAGAATATTCAGATTTCTTAAAAGCTGTGATCTACTTTCCCAGACCTGAATGTACTGTTCCACCAGTTATTCACATTTATTTAACAATATATCATGTCTGTTTGACTTTGTGTCAACACTCCAAACTCTGTGGCGATGCTCGAGCTGTTATGTTGCCATTCCTGGTTTTAATCATTTTTGGCTGGTTTCCACTTCCTGCCTGAAAAGTGAAACAGCTTAAGAATGTCATTCTTTAAAAAGAAAACAGAGAGGATCCACAGAGGAAGTCCTCCCACAGTCCTCTGGTCTCCATGCACTGCTAAACACACACGCACTATGTCTCACACACACACACACACACACACACACACACACCTCTACTCTGATATACACACACACATTCTCACACCCACACGTAAAACTCTCCTACACAGTCAAACGAAAATGTGTGCACACACACTGACACACCCAGACTCTCCTCACACACAAAGACTTTCTCACTTACAGACATACACTGATTCACTCTCTCTTACACACACACGCACACACACACACACACACACACACACACACACAGAAGGCTGTAGAAGCCTTGCTGGGAAACATCAGACACCCAGGGAGGGAGGAGGACAGGCTTTTCCCACATTTAGACTCCATGGA
Source organism: Nannoperca australis (assembly GCA_036023655.1). NCBI lineage: Eukaryota > Metazoa > Chordata > Actinopteri > Centrarchiformes > Percichthyidae > Nannoperca > Nannoperca australis. The sequence continues at coordinate 1,298 of JAVQJD010047393.1, read as the reverse complement.
TACTTCAGATGTCAGGCTAAAAATAGACCCCATGTTAAACCAAACCAACACTGAATCAACTACAGCAACAAGGTTGTCTGCTCTGCACCACCACCCTTTGGCCCAGTCTTTAAACACGAAATGGCACAATTGTCAGAATATTTGATTGAGTTTGTTGAATCTGAACTGCAGGGCATTCTGACTCCCGCATTTTATGATAATCTCCCATTTTATGATAAACCTGCCAAAATGTCCCATTAATGTCGTGTAAAACACAGGAAAGGTAATGAAATAAATTGCGCTTTTATTCCAGTCAAAATATACAATGATCCCAATGTAGGAAAAAACAATGTTAGATAAATTCTGATACTTAGGATATATGAGCCCATGGTGCAAGTGCAAGTCAGTGTTTTCTCACATTGGTGCAACTGCATTTCCAATCAGACCTTTGTTTTCATTCCCTATTGGCTTCTACGAAGACTGTCAGCCTTTCTCTCCTTTTTAATATATATAGTTTCTATAAAGGGCCTACTATTTCCCTAAATGGACACACATTCACACGTTTGTGTTTATATTGTGCTGGATGTCTGCATAAGTGGACGTGTTCACTCTGACAGTCGGCGTGGACGTGCCCAGACGACATAATTTACATCACTGAAACCCTCGTGGCTATGCAGAAACAGAGAGTATCATTTAGCCTGTAACAGTTTCACTTTCAATTATCTCTTTTCATCTTCTCTTATGTCAGTGGCACACACACACAAAAAATGTCAGTTTTTAATTTGTAATGTTAAGTTTGACTTGATGACAGCTCATCTTTACAAATGGAAAGAAAAAAGTTTGTGCATAATTATAATCACACTTACTGTAAAGCTGACGCAATCAACACTGCTGGGTAGAGGCTGACTTTTTACATCTTTAAATTAACAGCAATTCATTATGAACATGGAGCACCTTTAGATTTCTGCATCATCCGTACATTAGATCAGAATCAGAATACTTTATTGATCCCTGAAGGGAAATTGCTTTTTGTACAGTTGCACTGCTCGATAAAGTTATTGAGAACAAGAAAAAGAAACAGTAGAAAATAAATAAAAGAGAAATTAAAAGAATATAAAACTAAGGATATGAACAAAAAATATATGTATACATATAAACGTTACTGAACCCTAAGTTATTGCACAAGAGACTTTGATAGAGTTATTGCACTGTTGTTTAACATTAGAGTCCAGTGGCCTCCTCCTCCTCCTCACTGTCTGTCAGAGTGAGGAGTTGTATAGTTTGATGGCCACAGGCAGGAAGGATTTCCTGTGGCGCTC